>SJYC01033914.1:0-28339 GCA_006408675.1 Madoqua kirkii | reverse complement strand
GGCCATAATGATGGCCCTAATCTTTGCTCTGCCTTCACTGTGGCTTCTCAGATCGCCTGGGCTGACCCCAGTCCCACCACCACTTTCCTGCCTAGACGTGGGCTAAGATGAGCCCTTTGCTGTGAAGGCAATCCAAGCCCATGTCTCTCCCCTTCCACCTGAGAGCCGTCCTTCAGTCATTAAGTGGCCATTAGTCCCATCCATGGGTCACAGCTGTGTGAGGAGCTGCAGAAGGGGTCGGGGCAGGTGGTCCACATGGGGAGCATATTGACATGGCAGCAGGAGGAGACAGAACTGACAAGCGGGGCCTTCTGTGAGTCATTGGAAATCGTACGGCTTTATGGGAAGAGGAGATCTCAGGGCAACGGAAGGCTTCCAGGGGGAGGTGGGCCTTCTCTGTTGGTAGGACGTGTGTAGGCAGAGTGAGCATCCCTGGAGTGGAGCGCAGCAGGAGCAAAGGGCCTGGGGAACAGTGAGGACTCTGGAGCTCCCCTCACCTCTGCCCAGGCACACCTCATTGACACAGCCTCTGAAGGGCTCTTTCTTCCAAGGCCTGAGCTGTGTTGGTAGTGCCCAGTGTGGGGTAGAGGTCATGGGCACCCTTTCCTTCTGCCAGGGCCTGTGTTTCCTCAGGGTCTGGAGAGGGGAAGACCAGGAGCTACAAAACAATCCAGGCCTTGGTGTGACCCTGTCCGTGTTTGACCCAATCCTACAGATCGCTGACTTTGGCCTCTCCAACCTCTACCACCAAGGCAAGTTCCTGCAGACGTTCTGCGGGAGCCCCCTCTACGCCTCGCCCGAGATCGTCAATGGAAAGCCCTACACAGGACCAGAGGTGAGTACCTGGCCTCCTTCTAATCTCTTGGCTTAGACCTTGAGAGAGGGATGAGCTGGTTTTCTAATGATTCCTTTTCTCAGATCGTAAGACTCACTTCCTCGCCAAAGCAGTGCCTAACCAGTTCTGTAGCTGGGAGTAGCAAAACTGGCATGAGAGCTTAAGTCCTTTGACCCCTGACCTCTGACAGCGTGGCTCTGTGCCCCACACCTTCTGCATTCCCGTTGCCTTTCCTAGCCCCCGGCCACCCTCCCCAAGCAGAGGCAGGTGGCACCTCTCTCCATGACTCCCAGTCCCTTCTACAGTATGGCCCTCTCTGCCCCTAGGTACTAGAAGGAGGTGGTCCCTGGATGCTCTGGGCTCTGGGTTCTCTCTCATGGGTACTGAAGGGGAGCCTGGAGCCATTTGCCTGCGGCATGAGGACCTCCTGGCTGACCCCGTCTCTCCCTCAGGTGGACAGCTGGTCCCTGGGCGTTCTCCTCTACATCCTGGTGCATGGCTCCATGCCCTTTGATGGGCAGGACCACAAGACGCTGGTGAAACAGATCAGCAACGGGGCCTACCGGCAGCCTCCTAAGCCCTCTGGTGAGTGAGGGATGTGGGCATTCTCATCCAGACCCTGGGTGTCCTTTGCTAAGTCCTGATGCAGGAATTCAACAGTGACAGTAAAGCGAAGCTTCCCTGGTGGCTCAGACTGTAAAGAATTTGCCGCAAAGCTGGAGAGTGGGATTTGATCCCTGAGTCTGAAAAATCCCCCAGAGAAGGGAATGGCAACCCACTCCAGTATTCTTGCCTGGAGAATTCCATGGGTTGGGGATTGTCTGCAATTGCAGACTCATGGGCTACAGTCTGTGGGGTTGCAAAGAGTCAGACGTGACTGAGCGATAAGACGGCAACCCAGTGTAGATGAAGGTACCTTCCACCCCACCTCCTGCTCTTATCTCTCTGCCTCCTGTGTCTATGACCTGCAAGGAAGGAAGGGCTAAATCTTCCTTTATGGGCATGCTTATTTGGGAAGTGCTTCCTAAAGCCTAGTTTAGATCCTCTCTGCCACAGTTGTCTCATTTCCTACTGCGTTTGTCCTTAGAAATCTTTTTGTCCTTTTATGTACGATGTATAAGGTGAGAAGAAGGGTGTGAGGACCTTGGTTTACTCTTGAGCAGCAGAGCCCCACCCCCAGAGGCCTGCATTTCACTGGAGCAAAGGAGCAGACCTGTAAATATGGCTGTGGTCCTGCGGTCCTGGAGACTAGGGGGCCTGCCTGGGGCACAGCTGACCTGGGAGGGAGCCTCGTCTTAGCATCCATGGGGTGGGCCAGAAAGGATGCTGCGGGTGCCCAAGCTTGTGGCTGAAGCCTCTCTCCCCTTCTAGATGCCTGTGGCCTGATCCGGTGGCTATTGATGGTGAACCCTACCCGCCGGGCCACCCTGGAGGACGTGGCCAGCCACTGGTGGGTCAACTGGGGCTACACCACCCGTGTCGGGGAGCAGGGGCCCCCGCACGAGGGCAGGCATCCCGGCAGCGACCCCGTCCGCACCTCCGTGGCTCAGTGGCTGTGGCGCTCCTCCCGCCCCCTCCTGGAGAACGGCGCCAAGGTCTGCAGCTTCTTGAAGCAGCAGGCGCCGGGCAGCAGGGCCCTCGCCCCTGGCCTGGAGCGCCAACACTCGCTCAAGAAGTCCCGCAAGGAGAACGCCATTGCCCAGACCTTCCAGGGGTCCCCGGCCGCTGATGCCTCCCCTCGCCCTGGGAAGGGCGGCCTCAAGCTGCCGAAAGGCATTCTTAAGAAGAAGACGCCAAATCCTGCCGAGGGGGCGATGCAGGGCCCAGAGCCCGGCCCCAGCCCCGCCAACCCAGGCCAGGCTGGCCCGCCGCTCCCCAAGAAGGGCATCCTCAAGAAGGCACGCCAGCGGGAGTCCGGCTACTACTCCTCTCCTGAGCCCAGCGAGTCTGGGGAGCTCTTGGATGCTGGGGACGTGTTTGTGAGTGGGGATACGGATGCTGGGAACGTGTTTGTGAGTGGGGAAACCGTGGAGCACAAGCCCCCTCCAGCCTCGGGGCGGCTGCCGCATCGCAAGGGCATTCTCAAACACAACGGCAAGTTCTCGCACCCAGCGCTGGAGCACACAGCACCCACCACCTTCGGCTCTTTGGATGAACTGGCCTCCCCGCGCCCTCCAGCCCGGGCCAGCCGCCCCTCAGGGGCTGTGAGTGAGGATAGCATTCTGTCCTCTGAGTCCTTTGACCAGCTGGACTTGCCCGAACGGCTCCCCGAGCCCCCACTGCGGGGCTCTGTGTCTGTGGACAACCTCATGGGCCTGGAGGCACCCCTATTGGAGGGCCCCGGAAGCCGAGGCCTGAGGCGCTGGAGGCAGGACCCCCTGGGGACTAGCTGCTTTTCCCTGCTGGACTGCCCAGAGGGGACAGAGGGCGGCCAGCAGAGACTGAGGGTCTGCTCAGAGCTCAGCTGAAGAGGGGTATTGCCCATGCGGGCAGGCTCTGAGATGCAGCAGGGTGCACCCTGAGGGGGAGACTGCCTTCTTCCCTGCCTCCCAGGACCCGCATCCCAGCCCAGAAGGCTGAGGTGTTTTCAGTTGAGCTCTGGGGAGGGGGGCTGAATGTGGGCAGTGGGCAAGTGAAGTGCGTTGAGGGTTCAATGTCTTCAGCCCCGTGGAACCAAGAAGGTAGCTCTAGAGGAGAAATGAGTAGAGAAGCAGCGAGGAAGGCCCGTGGCCGAGTCTAGGTTGCCTGTTAATTTCCAGGTTGCCTTGCCCATTGCCTCCTCTGAGGGGGTCGATGCCTTCTTGAGGATGCCTTTGGCAGCTTGAGGCCACCCTTACCAGGGCGAGGGGCAGCGTCCCCCTTGAGGGTCTGGGCTGTGTACTTCTTACTCCTGGACTTCTTAAACAAAGGTTGCCGCTGCAGCCACTGAGCCACAGAGGCCTGGCCAGGGTCTCTGCCAGCTGCCCGCCCGCATGCGGGTACAGGGTAGCCTGTGCCCTCCCTATAGTAGGGCCACAGAGAGCTGGGAAGAGCACTCTGTTGGTGCCTAGCTCCTGTGAAGAGTAAGTTTGTGTGTGATGCCGTCCTGCCAAGGTGGGGCTAGAAGCTCCTCATTCACATACATATTCCCATCTCCACCAACTGTTGCAGGAAGGGGGACCCCTTCCAGGGCCCGAAACTGGGCTCTTGCCTAACACTCGGAAATGAATGGTCCGAGGAGACACAAGTGCTGACAAAGCAAGAGATTTGATTGGGAAAGGGTACCCGGGTGGAGAGCAGGAGGGTAAGGGAACCCAGGAAAGCTGCTCTGCCACGTGGCTCGCAGTCTCGGGTTTAATGGTGATAGAGTTGCCCTTAGCCAGTCATTCTGACTCAGTCATTCCTGGTGGTACATGTCTTGTTCAGCCAAGATAGATGCCAGAGAGAAGGGTTCTGGGAGGTGGTGGGACAGGTGGTGTCTCCTTTTGACCTTTTCTGAACTCTGCCAGTTGGTGGAGGCTTATTAGTTCTGTGTTCCTTACCAGGATCTCCTGTAAAAGAACTCATGCAAATGGTTACTGCGGTGCCTGGCCAGGGTGGGCGGTGTCAATCAGTGTGCTCCCCCTAACAGAACCACTCAAACTGGAATGTGGCCCTCCCCACTAGTTTGCCCTGGGGTGTCTTGGGAATGGTCTCCTAGAGTGTGCCCTTCCATGCTTACCTGAGCAGTAAGAGAACACAACCTCTGTTTCCTCAAAGCTTCTCTCCCCTTTCCCATCCTCCAAACTTGGAAAGCGGGAGTGAAAATCGCTCAGTCTCGTCTGACTCTTCGCAACCCCACGGCTGTGGCCCACTAGGCTGCAATTGCAGACAATTCCCAATCCATGGAATTCTCCAGGCAAGAATACTGGAGTGGGTTGCCATTCCCTTCTCTGGGGGATTTTTCAGACTCAGGGATCAAATCCCACTCTCCAGCTTTGCAGGCAAATTCTTTACAGTCTGAGCCACCAGGGAAGCTTCACTTTACTGTCACTGTTGAATTCCTGCATCAGGACTTAGCAAAGGACACCCAGGGTCTGGATGAGAATGCCCACATCCCTCACTCACCAGAGGGTTTAGGAGGCTGCCGGTAGGCCCCGTTGCTGATCTGTTTCACCAGTGTCTTGTGGTCCTGCCCAACAGAGGGCATGGAGCCATGCACCAGGGTGTAGAGGAGAACGCCCAGGGACCAGCTGTCCACCTGAAGGAGAGACGGGGTCAGCAGGAGGTCCTCGTGCCATAGGGCAAATGGAGTCGCTGCTATGAATCTAAAAGACTTGAAAAGGCTCAGGCTGCTAATGGACTTCATCTCAAGGGGCTCAGATTCCCCTGGACCCCATTTTGGACCTCAAAGACTCTGAACTTCTCCAGCCTCCAAGCTGCTCCTGCTGTTGAGAATGGATGTATCTGTTTCTCCAAGCCTTTAGGGCCCTAGAAAGCTCTTATTTATTTTAATGTTTTCAGCTCTGTTTTTTTAAAAAAGCAAATCTTACTATTTTCAATAATGTGAATGCTATGTTCTGGGGAATTCCACCATGACATCTAAGTTTTCTGTACAGGGAGGTATTATTGCAGTGCTTCCCTACTGATTAAAGGCGGGGGTGGGGATCTTTTGTAAACCTACGTGTCCCATTGCACTATCTGAAAGGGGTCTCTGGCTCCCTCACTCCACGCCCTGATTCTTTCTACCTGATGGTTCCTCTTCCTTCCTGTGACTAGGAAGAACCACCCCATTAAAAATGAGAATGGTGATTGGAAAATAGCTTCGGTCATTCTGTTTGGGTAGTGGGACACAGATCTTTTGAGTTTTCTCCTAACACACCCTTCCTTGGACTCGCTGGGGTGAAAAATGGAGACCCTGCTTAATGAAAGCAAAATACACAACAAAAACCCGGCTATTAGCTCCAAAAGACTCCCAGGCATACCTCCATCAGCAGTTCTGCCCTTGTAAGCACACAGAGGGGAGAGAGCCCTGGGCTGAGGGTCCCAACTTGCCCTTTCTGCCTTTAGCACTGATGGGCTTGTCCAGTTATACAGCCCTTCCTTCCCTCCCCTATCCAGCTCTGTCCTTGGCTGCTGGAAGGCACCCAGCCACCATTATTCTCTCGTTCCAAAGAAATCCTTTTCCCCCGCTAGTGCACGGCAGCTTCTCACTCTCGCGCCCAACCGCCTGGCTCCTGGAGGATGTGAAGAATGCCTGGAATGCCCCCTTCGTTGGCCAGCCCTCCACCCCCTGCAGAGCATCCCCAGACGCCAGTTCCATTGAGAAACTCCCAGGCTCGGAGGGCCAGGATGAAAGGGAGGATAAGCACAAAGTGCAGGCCAGCAACCGGCTGGCTCCGGCTCCAAGCAGACTCCCTCCCCCATGCCTTACCCACCTCTGCTGTGCACAGGCCCCCAAACAGCCCCAGTCCTGGCCAGCTCCAGCTGCCCGCTCCACACACACCCACCCTCTCGCCAGCCTCCAGTGCCTGCTGGCAGGGAGCACCTGTCCTGCCTCCCCTCTCCTGCTCGTGCGAAGCTGGCAAAGTTGCTGAGTCTGGGAAAGAAGTGAGGAGGCCAGGTAACTGTGGGGTCAGGATGGGAGAGGAAGCAAACTGTTCAGGCTGCAAATGGGATACTTCAGTCTGATATCTTTGTTTGCGGTCCAAATGAAAGCCAGAGCTCTGGGCCAAACTCTGGGTAGACACAGGAAAAGCTTAAGAGAAAATCGTTACCCAAGAAGCAGAGAGTTCAGATGTGGAATCAACTGTGCTCATTTATTCACTGACTCAGGAAAAGAGTGAAAACTCTGTGAAAGACAGAGGTAATTGCTCTGTTGCTGGTGCAACACAAGGTCGTAACCTCACAGAGGATGCAGACTGAGTAGCAAGCTAGCATGTGTTAAAAATAAAGCTCAATAGAAAAATTGTCAGTTCAGATGATGGTGAAGGGTGATGGAAAAGAATAATTGCAATTTAGGAGGTAACAGGGGCTACCATTTAAGTACTTATGTATCAAACACTTGGTGGTTTAATCACTAAGTCATGTCTAACTCTTGCCACCCCAGGGACTGTGGCCCACCAGGCTTCTTTGTCCATGGGATTCCCAGCAAGAATACTGCAGTGGGTTACCATTTCTACTCCATGGGATCTTCCTGACCCAGAGATCAAACAATCTCCCTTGCATTGGATGCGGATTCTTTACCACTGAGCCACCAGCTGAAAGTGAAAAGTGTTAGCTCACTCAGTCATGTGCAGCTCTTTGCGACACCAGGTTTTCCAGGGAGTTTGGGAATACTAGAGTGGATTGCCACTTCCTCCTCCAGGGGATCTTCCCATCCCAGGGATAAAACCACATCTCTTGAACTCCAGGTCTGGGGGAATGCCAGATCTCAGCAGGAGTGGGCGATGTGGGATTTATTTAATCTAGATAGGCTTTGGAGAGTTGGGAGAATACCAGTGAATATCCGTGAATGGGACTACAAATGTACAGGCCCCGCTCTTGTCTAGGCACAATGGAGGTAGTTATTTCCGCCCCAAATGCCTTCCCCTTCCCTCGAAAGCCTCAAAACGGAGCTGGAAAAGCAGAGGGTGAGTGAGAACAGGAAGAAGCTGGTGTGGGGAGCCAGGATGGGAGAAGGGACACCACAGCTCCAGCAGCACATCCTACCAGCACTGCTGGGGTTGGAACGTCTAAGAAGGGGCTGTGTCTGTGAAAGTTGCTCAGTTGTGTCCAACTCTCTCCGACCCCACGGACTGTACAGTCCATGCACTTCTCCAGGACTGAGATCTTTTGTCCTCTTTGAGGTTTGTTTGCTTAATCTCTTTCAAACCAGGGGCTGGGAGGGGTGGGCAGGAGAGAGGGGACCGGGGAGGCAAGCAGGCGGCTGGGGAGAGAGACTCTGGGGGGAAGAGAGTGTCTATTACACCAGACCCTAAGGAGACCCAGGTTCTGGAGATGTGGATTCCATATTGCTGGGCCCTTCCCCTCACCTGCCAGATGCTTCATACCAAAAACATTCCAGAAAGTAGACTCAGGGAGATGACTCTGAGCCCCAGGGGGGAAGTCTGGGGCCCTAGGAATATTTAGTGCCACATCAGTGCTTCCGGAATGTGAATAACCCAGACAACCACCGGGGGGCAATTCTGGGAGACAGGAAAGGGCCTTCAGAAACCAGACCAGAATTCTCTCCACACCCTCAGCCCTTCCCTGGGGCAAGTCCATCCAGGCTGTCCCTGGGTGGAAATCCCCTCGCTGCGGAGCATGGAAGCTCCATTTCATGCAGTGGGGAGACCCCCCCCCCCCCTGCCCCTGGGCACTTCAGGAGGAGCTGTCCGATCCCCTCGGGACCCCATCCAGTTGGGCTGCCTCGGACCCTTCTGGTGGGCTGGTGGGAAGGGGAAATGGCAATTCAGATGGGTGGGAACAGCAGTCCTCCGCAAGAAATAGTGGCCACACCCCACCAGAGCTCCTGCTCAGCTCTGCCAGTCAGAATCTGGAGACTCACTGAGAGCCAGAGCGTGTCTGAGTTGGGGAGGACCCAGGACAAAGGGTTAGCCGAGCAGCCTCGGCATTTATGAGACTGGGGCTAGGGCAGGAAGCTAGGGAGCACTCAGATCTCCAGTGGAGATGAACGGTATAAGGAGTCTGGAATTTTGGAAAGACATGTGAGTTGGAGATAAAGACAGGAGTTGTTAGGAAAGAATTTCTGCTTTGGGTGGAAAATCAGCTTAGTGGATCTCTGAAGTCCCTGAGTTCTAAAGATTCCTGGATTTCATTGACTAGGTAGGCCTTCCCAGGCGATGCTAGTGGTAAAGAACCTGCCTGCCAATTCAGGAGATGTAAAAGACACGGGTTCCATCCCTGGGTTGGGAAGATCCTCTGGAGAAGGGCATGGAAACCAACTCCAGTTTGCTTGCCTGGAGAATTCCCATGGACAAAGAAGCCTGGTGGCCTGTAGTCCGTGGGGTCGCACAGAAACAGACACAACTAAAGCAACTTAGCATGCACACACGCACTGACTAGGAAAGCAGTTGTTCTGTGGCTGATCAGTTTGTGAAAGCTTGACAGTGGAGGAGATGGGTGTTGCTGAGTCAAGAAGGTGTTTTTGCCCGTATGCAACTGACTTTCTCCTCCTGAGGAAGACACAGGCTTCTCGCAGGGATGGAAGGAGAAGACTGTGGGGGATCATCCTTTGTCTTCCTGTACAAGAGGGCTGTGCTAAAAGACCTCTCAAAACCATCCGGTCGTGAAACTTCATGACCGCACCTCTACGGATTTTAGAGATTTTATAAACACATTGGAAATGTCACTCTTGGCCAGGGCTCTGCCTCTGACATCGGCAGAGGGGAGGGGAGTTGCCTTGTACAACCCAGGCCCCAGAGAACAAGCCAGCTCCCGGATTCCCAGCTCTCTTCCGCTGTTTCAGAACTTCCTGCTTCAGATCATGGGCGAGCTTCCATGCAGCCCTCATTTTAACAGGCCTGGGGAGTGGCTCTGATGACACCAGAGTTGGAGGACTGACTCCAAGTGAGGGCTTTTAACCGCTCTCTACAGAGCTGCTGCCTTTAGAGAAATGCCACGCCACTGGGCAGGCAGCTTCCTCTCTGGGTTGCAAACTGCTTTCTCTCTCTCTCTTTTATTCTGCCTGCTTTTGGCTCTAAAATCCTCCTTACTGATTGTGTTTTCATGAGAAGGTGACACTAGGGGTAAAGAACCACCCGCCAGTGCAGGTTAGACATAAGAGATCCAGATTGGATCCCTGGGTCAGGAAGACCCCCCGGGAGGAGGGCACAGCAACCCGCTCCAGTGTTCTTGCCTGGAGGACCCCATGGACAGAGGGGCCTGGGGGGCTACAGTCCATGGGGTCACACAGAATCGGACACGACTGAAGCCACCGAGCACAGCACCCTATGCTTCTCAGGCTTTCCCCTCCTCACTCCAGCTAATCCCCTGACTCAATTTCACCCTTTCCCCTCTGGGGATGTTTAGGTCGAGTTGAGGGAATGAGTCATCCTAGAGTTGGGGAGGGGGCTTCAAGTCCATACATGGGCAAAAGCTCTGATTTCAGGTCTCACTCTCCAATTTCTCGCCTCTGTCAACTACCCCCACAGGAATTCCCCAGAGAAAAGGAAGCTGTTGGGAGAGGGGAGTGCCAGCTTTGACCAATGAAATTCTACAAACAACAGCTTTTTAGGAGATAGGAGACTGACTCAGCTTCCCCAATAAACAGAAAAGCACAGCAGGATTTTCCCAACCAATCCCATTTCCGGGTGGAAGCGAGGGCCCAGCCGGTTCCACCTGCTCCCTGCTCGTCCCTGCTTTCCCTCCTCGGAGGATATAGCTCCCAGGGGTGCTGACCCAGCTCCCCAGCAGGGCTGACCACATGCCTCCCCCAGCAGCAGAGGGAAGGGTGCAGTGACCTTTCACAGTTCTCTGGCTGGATTCCGAGTCCGCCTCCAGCCTGATCTGCAGTGTCTTCCTGGTCCTTTGGCTTCCTACCGAAGCAGGTCAGCCCCTGGCACGGAGCCCCGTTTCTGCTGAAGGACCCTTGGCTGCCTCTGTCTCCAAGGGCAGGGCTCTACGAATGGAGAAGCCGTGGGCTGGGTGGCACCTGGGTGGAGCTGGCTAGTTTCGCCTCAGAGTCTCACGTGGTGGCCAGGTCCCCTTTGAGATGCTTTCTCAATTCAGGGTCTAGGCCTCACGTGGCTGCTCAGAAACCTTGCTAGCCACAGGCCCAGGAGACTCAGGGGCAGAGACTTGCAAAGCTCCAGGAGGTGAACAGACACAGCCAGGATATCAGTTTGTTGGTTTGTAAACCTCTGTCGAACCAACCAGGCCCTTGGGTTGCTGATGAGCATGTCCACCCCTTGCTTCCACACGAGGCGAAGCTGAGATTCAGAGGGAAGCTACTCAGAGAGCAGGGAAACTGGGCAGAGAACTCTGTGGCCATGAATGGCCTTCATGGCATGGCAGCCTCTCAGCCAGGACGCACCGGGCGGCTGGTTCAGGGCGCCCTCCCCCAGCAGACCTCTGGAGAGCCTCCCACACACAGTGCCCCAGAGACAAGCTCCCTGGCTTAGCACATTCCTCCTGTAGGCAGAGCACAGTGCAATCACTTAGATAGTCACTTTCCCAGTGCGCTCACGTCAGCGCTGCTGCCCCGGGATATCACAGGATGACTCCTGAACGTGCTTTGTAAGCAACACCTCCCCAAAGAAAACGAAGGAGTGGGAGAAGGTGCTCAATAAATGTTTAATAAAGGGCCTCCACCTGCTCCTGTGGCCCCAGTCCCTTAGAAAAGGGAATCTGATAGTTACATCAGTGAAAACTCACCTCCTAATAAACCCATCAACACGTATCAGACCTTACTTTGTTGTAGGCGCCATGGAAGACACAAAGGCGGCCAGGGCATGGCTCCCTCCCTCAAGGAATGTGTATATAATAAAGTTGAAGCCATAAAATAACACCCACAGGATGACTGTGAACAGCACAGACGTGAGCGTGCTAAGAGTGTGTGTCTGGTACAGAAAATGTGTCTAGCTCCCCTGCACTTGGCTGTAACGGGACCACTCCTGTGGCTGAGGGTAGACCCCTGGCTGGCTCTGGCCCCAGGCTTTGGTCACAGGTGATCAGAAAAGGAATAAGCGCCCATAACTAAGGCTCATGGTATCCCAGCCCCAAGGCAGGGTCTCCCTGAGCCCACTCAGTAGAAATGGGAGGGCCCAGTGGTCCTTCCCCACAGCCACAAGTCGTGGTAGGAAACGAGGGTGAGGGCCAAAATGAGCAGCCGGCATCGGAAAAGAACAGCTCCCGCCTCGCCAGCCATGGGTGAGGGCGGGTTGGGGCACTGAGCATGTTGGTTCACTGACCGTGTCCTGAGAAAGGCATCCACTGTTTCCTCCCTGCCTGGAGGAGTTCGCCTTCTTTAGTCTCTCAGAGCCTCAAGATGAGGCAGAATTGTCTCTCTCTCTCTAAGCCAGCTTGGTCTGCTTCACAGCTTGTGTGCCATTTGCTAGGTCCCTAGGTCCCGAGTCTTTCTAGGCCTCCTTTTTTTTTTCATCCCTGCTAGGGCACTAGGCAAGATCCAGCCTCAGTCTCCCCTCACCCCACCTCTTAGCTCAGAAATGAGAACCAGCTTGGAATCACATTCAAACATGTGTGTGCTGTGTCATACTGCACCCACCCCAGATGGAAGTCAGGTGCTGGTCATCACTGAAGTCTCTGGTGTTGCTCTGGAGCACCAGGTCTCAAAGGGTAGTCAGGGTCCCCTGAAGGATCCCCAAGTCCTTCTGCAGGATACACAAGGTCAAACTGTTTTCATCATAATGTGAAAATGAAATTTGCCTTTTTGCTCTCATTCTCTCATGAGTGGACAGTGGCATCTTCCAGAAGCTTCACAGTGTGTGAATTATAGCAGACTGAATGTTGAGGAGGTACAAGAATCCAGTTCTGCACAATGTGAATATACTTAATACTACTGAACTGCACACTTAAGACAGTTAAGATGGTGAATTTTATGTATTTTGTTACTGTAATTAAATTTTTTAATTTAAAAAAAACTCTTTTTCATTAAGCTAACCATTAAAAACATTTGCAAAAACGTAGAACAATGCTACTCTTCTATTTTTTTTTTTAATATAGCTTTTTTGGGTAAAAAGTGTTTTGTATATATAAACGTGTAGTGAGTTATTACCATCGTTTTTTCAGACTGTTCTTTTCAAATAAATTAATAAATATTTTAAAATTTGTTTTAATTGATAATATGGTAAACATCATTTCACCCACATAAAAGTTCTTTGAGTGTCCTCAATAATTTTTTAGAGTGTAAAGAGACCGCAACATTAAAAACTGCTGCTCTACCAATAAGGAGTATAGTGGGTAGGGTTGCCAGACAAAATACAGGATTCTCTTCTCAGTTAAGTTTGAATTTCAATTAAACAATGAATAATTCTGTAGTGTAATATTACCTAAAACATACTAAACTAAAAGAGTATGTATTATTTATCTGAAATTCAAATCTAAATGGGCATTCTGTATTTTTATTTGCTAATCTGTCAACCCTGACAGCAGAAAGATTTAGTTCAGGCTGAGAACTTGAATCAGTTTTTGGGATCCTGACCCAGAAACAGATGGAGAATTTCTGACAACTTTTAACAAAAACGAAATGGGCCTGAGGGCCCTAAATGCTTAAGGTTGGAGGTGCCAGCCTGGAGGAGGTACGAGCAGCAAAACCTTCCCTGGGCTGGCCTGAGGTTTACTCAGCCTCCAGGAGGAAACCCAGGCAGCTGCAGGATGAGCAAAAGCAAAGGAAAGTGAAACTCAGCATCGTGTTGTTGTTAAAAGGAGGAAGTGATGCTGGCCGGGTGAAGGCTGGGTGGGGGCAGGCGAGGACTAAGGTCTCTGGAGGATGTCAAAAACAGGAGGCAGTGAGGTCACTGAGCTCTGCTAAAAATAGGTATGGCTGCCACAGGGGTGAGTGCGGTCAGGAAGCCAGGGGTGAACCTTTGTGTCTGGGTGGGGCTGTGCAGAGGTGCAGCTGGGGTGGTTGGGGTGTCGGGCCAGGTGGCAGGAAAACCTAAGAGGCATATTTGGGGCTAGAAATAAATAAAAAACAAAGAATTAGTCTCAGGAGCAGCCCAGGGGAGAAAGGCCTACCCCTCCAGCTAAGAGAATGGAGGCCAGTCATATGAGGGTTCCTCCTCACACCAGCATGGGGAAACTTTAAGAAGCCCTTTCCATACAGAGAGGCAAGGGTGCCCCAGAGATAAGACTAGCAGCGAGGTTACGGTGCTTTTTTGTAAAACGGCCTTTAACTATGTAACTGAGCATCTACTGTGTACTTGGCATTGTATCTGGCCTTGAGGATCTCAATTTGGATAAAATGTGATTCCTGCCCTCCAGAGCAGTGGAGGAAGTCCAGTAGAGAAGCCAGGTGTATAAAACCGACACAAATTTATGAATTCATTGTGCTGAGTCCCCCACCCCCTGCGAACCTGGGCCTCTGCCTCTGCAACCACCAGCCCAGGCCAGGCTGCAGCCCAGCTGAGGACGGAGAACGCCCAGAGGCCCGCAGAGCAATGCTCCCAAGTTCAGACCCTTTCTCTCCCCACATATCTCTGCTGGTTGTTTGGAGCAAAGGAAAATAATCCTAGTTTGGAGAAAGACATAAAAATGACAGTTTTCTTACATGAACCTTCTCCCTCACCCAGTGCCAGCCTGGGAAAAACTGTCAGACGTTTCTTGAGAGGGTTTCTAAAGGCTATTATTGGCTTCTGATTAAAAGGGCGTGTGTGAGCGGGGCTGGCCTTCTTTGACCCTGGAGGTTTAGAACCCAACCCGAAGTCACACATCTGATAGACACAAAGATAGTTCCTTGTTTCTGGTGTCTAGCTTACTGAATAACATGGATCGAGCCCCTGTTGCCAGGGGCCAGGGGAGATGCTGAGTCCGGAGCCCTGGCCTGCTGGAGCAGGCCACTACAGGGATCAGTTAGTGACCAGACAGTGCCTGAGGAGGGTGTGAACACAGGGCTGCAGCAAGCCCTGCATCACAGGCAAGGCGGGGAAGCTTCTTGGAGGGACTGAGCTGGGTGTTGCAGGCTGAGGAGTTTACTGGGTCAAGTAGAGGTGTTTTAGGGGAGCCGGAATTCCTTAAACTTGACCTCAAATAGTTGTCTGGTGCCTATATGCAAACCTTAGTCCCTCAGGTATTCCTGGGTCCTGACTCCCACTCCCTCCCAGGCCCATTTGATCTGCCCAGGTGTCTGTACCCCAGGGAAAGGTAGGGTCCAAAGGCTCTTTCCCGGTCCACTGGGTTCCTGGGGTTCAGGCTCCAGGCCTGGTTTCTGCCCTTGTCTCTCTTCTCCCTCAGGCCACAGCCTGGCTCCGCTTTGCCAGGATGGCGGTTGTGAGACGCACAGCTCAGCATGGAGGCAGCTGGGTGTGTCTTCCCGGAGCAGTGGCGGGAGCCCGCTGGACCCGTCAGGACCAGTCAGGACCAGTCAGGACCAGTCTCCCCTGTGGCCAAGTGCAGCCGCTTCTCTGTTGTGTCTTTCCTGCTGGCAGACAGACTATGTGGGCTCTTCTGAGGCCCCGTGTGAGTAGGAGCGTGTTGCTCTGTCCAGATTGTCTACAAGACCTTAGTCAAGTCCTTGGACCTTGACCTCCTATTTATTCAATTGTAATCTGTACTCTGGGCTTCCCAGGTGGTGCTAGTGGTAAAGAACCCGCCTGCCCATGCAGGAGACATGGGACATGGGTTTGATCCCTGGGTCAGGAATATCCCCTGCAGGAGGAAATGGCAACCCACACCAGTATTCTTGCCTGGAGAATCCCATGGACAGAGGACCCTGGTGGGCTACAGTCCATGGGGTCACAAAGAATCGGATATAACAAGCAACTTAGCATGCAATCTGCACTCTAGGGTCTGTCTGAGGCCATATGTGTGAACATGCTTTGTGAGCTGTAAAGCACACACTGGTGTGAGAGTCTATTAACTTGTGGGAACCCTCAGACCCCATAGTTAGAACAGGAAGGCTATCTCAGAGTTTATTTTTCAGGCACCGTCTTCCAGCTGGGGATTCCTAACCCAGGATCCAGATGTTCTTCAGGGAGTCCTGGTGTCATTTGCAGGGTACATTTTCATTTGAGAAGGTACATTTTCTGGGAAGAGGGTGCCAAGTTTTTCATCAGACCCTCAAGAGAGTCCACAGTGAAGATCTGTTGAGAGCCATTGCCTGAACCTTGGGCTTCATCCCAGGAGATACTCTGCCAGGGAACCCTGACCCAAGAAGGCAAAGGGGCCTCCAAATCATTGGAGGCCACAGTCACACAGGCTGGGTGACCTGTGTCCCCACTCAACATGGACATGGGTAAACAGCCACATGAGTCCAAAATCGCCAAAGAGGTGTCTGCTGACCCCAAGTTCAGTGCAGACCAGCAAGACGATAGAGCTCATGGGATCTATATCATGCCAGAATTTAGGAGGCGATAATCCTGTACTATTCTCTGTGCTGACCTGATTTTGGTTGGAAAGCCAAGTGCCATTCTAGAGACCATGTTACAAGAAAAAAGCAGATAAATGAAAATGATTCCAGAGGACATAGGCCAAGGTGTCAAAATGTTTTAAATCCAGTCTTCTAGGAGGAATGACTTTGGTTGAGAGCAAAGAGTTATAGAGTAGAGGAAGACCAGGAGTGGATATTAAATTCTTGAAATAGTATCCAGTGGATTATATAAAGAGGCAGATAGAAACTCAGCAAAAGGAAATATTTTTTAACAGTGAGTTCAGTCCTTCAGGGAGTAGACAGACTGGAGCTCTCCACTTATTTGGTCTCACAGAAGGGAATAATTGTGGGGTCCAAGCTCTATCCCAGAAGAGACAATGACCACTCCTCCTCTGGGATTCAGGGACAGTTGGTGTCGCCTTGTAGAGGCGAGAAGGGGCAGAGCAGGGAAAAGCTGGCCAGATCTGGGATCCTGTGTCTGCTTTCACAAATGAATTCTTCTCTAACTGCCTGGATCCCCTGTGCTCGAATCCCTCCCTCCTCGAGCCTGATGTTCTTCAGAAGGCGGCACCCAGGGCTGGGTGAGGACAGAGGAAGGGACTAGTCTCCAGCCCCCTTGACAGACAGGCTGGGATGTCCTGGGCCAGGCCAGGGGTGGGGATGGAAGATGGCTCATTGGTGAGTCACCCGTGGCTATTGTCTGCTCCTGCTGCCTCTGGGGGAGGGTGGCTGGGGCAGACGAGGCCTCTGGCCAGCTGGGCCTGTGAGGACAGGTCTCCCACGCCTGGCCTCACAGCTCTGGGGTGCCTCCTCAGCCACCACCCAGCAGGGCAGGGCCTTGGACCGTGTTGAGGGGAGTGTGTCCACCTCCGCCACTCTTCACTAAGGGCGGGGGTCACACAGGGCAGCCCAGGGGCGCAGCCTGTGGGAGAAGCTGCCCGGCCCGTCTGGCACAGCCGAGGAAGCTGTCGGGCGTGCCCCTTCTCTGGTGACCACACCTGAGCCTGCCTGGTGCGCCCTCTCCACCACACCCATCCCAAACCTCCTTCCAAACTTGCTCTCATCAAGCAGGCCTGTCGAGCGCCGTGCCCCGCCTCAGGGCCCCGGGGGAGCCCCGGGTGAGTGAGGTAAGCGTTGGTTGGCCCCTCACCAGAGCCTGGTCTGCTCTGAGGGGCAGGCAGGCCTCCCATCTCCAGGCGAGTCTGGGTTCCTGAGACCTCCTGGGGTTGGAGGTCGCGAAAGTGCAGAATGATGGGCAGTTATATGTTGGAGACACAGAGGCCCTGAGAGAGCAGACCCAAGCAGCAGGCTGCTGAGTCTGCTGCGCGGAGGACTGCTGTCCTCGGGGCCGGGCAGCCTCTGACGGGGAGAAGCCTGAGGGGTGGGGCCGCCATACGGCTTTGCTGCTGTCATCCTCGCTTCTTTGCTTCTCTCTGGGCCCATGTGAAGGTGCTCCAAGGGGCAAAAGAGAGGGGTGGCCTGTGGGAACAGCAGGGTGGGCCCCGGAGCCAGACACAAGAGGTCAGAACCCCAGGTCCTGGAGAAGGAAATGGCAACCCACTCCAGTATTCTTGCCTGGAAAATCTCATGGACTGATGAGCCTGGTGGACTAATCAATGGCATCGCAGAGTCATGCACAACTTAGCAACTGAACAACAACAACACACAATCAGGCAGATTGTGATTTGGGGAAATAGTTCTTGATGGAAATGTGACATAAAATGAAGAGTGAAGTGACCTAGCAATATGGAATACAGAGTTTTGTAAGAAATTAACGTTTGTGTATAGAATAATAATTGCAAATATTCAAGCAATAAAGTCTATGGCTAAAGAAGCTCAGAGCTAAAAAGAAAAAAGAACCCCGGCTCTTGCCACCTCCTACCAGCAGGAACTTGACCCTTGTCTAGGTCTCACTGAGTCTCAGTTTTCTCACCTGCAAAATGACAATTGCTTAGCATCTCGAAATGGAGAATGTACTTCAGGGGAACCCTTTGAGGTGAACGCTATCTCCAACCTTCAGATGAATAACAGGCTCAGAGGTCACATCCGCCGTCAGGATCTTGGGAACCCCATGAGCGGTAGAGCTGGGACATCACCCGCGACAGCCTGATCCCAGGGCCTGCACTCTGGGCCGCCCCACTATTCTGTTCCTTTCCCCCCAGGATGGCTGGGAGAGATGACGGGTCAAGTGAGGGAAAGGCCGCAGCACCCCCGCCCCAGGCCTTGATGAGGTGTCACAGGGCGCAGAGCTGGGTGAGGGAAGACGAGAGAGGGGCTTCCGGGTCCAAAGCCGGGGCCACTGAGAGGGCGCTGGGTCCCGGGCGGCAGCACTTCCGGTTAGTGGTAGGGAGGCGCCGGAAGTCTGCTGGAGGCAAAGTGAGCGCTATGGCTGCCCTGTGGGTAAAGCGGCCCCTCCGTGCTCCTGAGCCTGGGGAGGAGGAAAACCAGACTCGGGAGCCACGTGTGCCAAGGGATTTCCTCTGGCAAGGGACATTTTTACTCTCTCTGCCCTCATACTGTTTGCACTTTTTACACCAACTGTGCATTATTTGAATTTTCTTTTAAAGAAAGAGTGAAGGTGGAGGGATGGCATCTTCTGTTTTGAAGTTTTCTCCAATATTCTACAACAAACATGTATTAATGATCTTCAGGAAATGCTACTTACATGAGATTGTACATGTAGTGTCTAGAGCAGCACCCCTGCCATGATGGAAATGTGCCCCATCCGTGCTGCCCAGAACAGCGGCACCGTCTGCATGTGGCTCCAATATTCTACAACAAACATGTATTAATGATCTTCAGGAAATGCTACTTACATGAGATTGTACATGTAGTGTCTAGAGCAGCACCCCTGCCATGATGGAAATGTGCCCCATCCGTGCTGCCCAGAACAGCAGGCACCGTCTGCATGTGGCTCCTGAGACTTGAAATGTGGCCAGTGCAGCGGAGGAAATGAATTTTTAATTTCATCAAATTTTAACCCACTCCAGTGTTCTTGCCTGGAGAATCCCAGGGATGGGGGAGCCTGGTGGGCTGCCGTCTATGGGGTTGCACAGAGTCGGACACGATTGAAGCAACTTAGCAGCAGCAGCAGCACATTTAACTTAAATAGGCCTGGCTTTTGAGGGTTCAGTAAGACAGACAGTGGATGATGATGCTGGGCTTCGGAAGTAAGCTTTCTCCCTGTCCTCATCCGAACCCCTCCTGACAAGGACCTTCTTCCCACCTTCCCTCTCCTCCCTGTCTGCAGTGCTTCCTCTAGTCAGGGTGGAGTCTGGACCCCCTCTGCCTCCCTCAACCACCTAACCTTCCTTCTCTGACCCTGTACAGAGTACAAGGATTCCTCAGACCCTTCCAGGTGTGTGTGTCATCTGCAGTGAGAGCTCAGATTCAGCTGCACCTCACTGTGGCCATCTCGAGCAAGTCATTGCCCCTTTCTAGCCCTCAGTTTCCACATCTATATAATGGGAGCATTGGCTAGAGATTTCATGAAGGCCTCACGGCCCTCACTTAGCTGCTGAAGTCAGAGGCTAGGATAACTGGGCAATGGCCAGGAGTACTGAGCACTGCTGAGCAAGAGGGACTTAGGTGACAGAAAGGACTGTCTGGCTGGAAGGCTTCCAGGGCATGGGTGAAACGTATGTGATGAAAGGTGTGTCATCAAGGGACTAGAACTTTGCTAACCCAGCTCTCCTCTAGCAGCTAGATGCTCTTTCTTAGATCATAGCTTCACTGTTGCTGAGCTCTGTTGTCATTTACCTATTTTTACCTCCATCTTTCTGGATAGATTTTGAGGTGTTCAAAGGGAAAGAGTTTGTCTAGTTCACCTCAGTATCTTCCATCTCTGACATAAAGACCTTCAGTGAACAGGTGAATACATTGTCTCTTTGGATCTTTCCTAGCCTTTTCCCTCTGGGGTTGGTAATAAGCTCTATGCCTCAATGGACTCAAGCTGGGGAAAAATAGAAAGTCAATTAAATGTGTAGGAAAAAATTTTTCCCTTTCTTCCTCCTTGAAAATGTTTTTTTCCTCAATCTCTCAAACCCTAACCTTTTTTTTCTCGGGCAGAGTAAATAAAGTGCTCTGAGGGATAAACTAATTCACACTAACATGTGAAGGGCTCAAGGTTTACTCCTCCTAGGGGCACCTGCATTTGTACCTGTAAGCTGACTGTGGCTATCAGGTTTCAATTACAGGTAGTGGCACTGTCAGCAAGCCTGGGTTTGTCCTGGGGCTGCCATTCACCAGCTGTGTCCATGAGTAAGTTCCCCTCACCCTTCTGAGGCTCGGTTTGCTATCTGTAAGTGGAGTCTTATGACATCTCTCTAGTCACCCTCTAGGGTTATGATGGAGATAAAATTAATCCATGCACACAAAAAGCATTGTGAGCTGTGAGTTCCTGGCTAAGAAAAGGGATTGATATTGTCATGGCTTTGGGCTAGGGTGGGGCCTCCCCACGCCCTCAAAATCAGATGAAGGCCGCATGGAAGCCACCTCTTTTTGATCTTATAGCTACCAAGCGGAGAAGAAAACCCTGGCACCTCTCTCTCTCATCTTTATCCCCACCGCCAGGGGAAGGTAAGAGGGAGGCCATGAGAGACTTCAGGGCCAACCCGGGTCTCCCACGCACCCTCAGACGCCTCCCACCCACCCTGGGCATCAGCAGTTAGGACCCCAGGGCTGGAGCGCCAGTCTCCTGACTCCTGTCTGCCTGCGTTCCTGCTCACAGACCTCGCCCAAATCAACCCTCCCCTCCACCACTCGAGTCTGCTTCACAGAGACACATTCGGAATCTCCCAGACTCACCAGCCTTGTCAATCTCTCCATCCTAAATTCTCCTTTGTGTGAAGATAGGGACCCTAAGGCCCAGAAAGTTTGTGTGATATTCCCAGTACCACATACAATAGTTGAATGTGAGCCCCTGAGTTCCTAGTTTTCCAGATTGTCCCAGCTCTCCCTGCCTTACTCCCCAAACTCCCCATGCCTTCCCTCTCACTTCCAAGCACAGACAACCCCTCTGAGACCCCCAAGCCTCAGAAGTTCTGGAGTGGGGTTCCCTTCCCCTCTTTCTGCTCCTTCTCCCTGGAGTGGCCTTAGAAGCCCCTTTCCCAGGTGCTCTGCCCTCTGGGGTGAGGGCGGGCAGTATGATGCTTGAAACACTGCATATTCCTGCAAGGCTTCCGTGATGCCTCTGCCTCACCTGCGAAACCAGGGCCTGACTGAAACCATCTGCTACAGGACACTCCCCCTGCTTGCCTCTTGCCTGACGGGTGTTCTTGCGCTTTGCTTGTCCCGTGTTCGGAGAATCCTCTTCAAAGTTCCCCATCGGAGTAGAGCTGTCACTCCCTGGGCCTCCCCCCACCCCCAGCTCTGCTGCAGGGTTCATCTCTACCTGCCTCTGTCTGTGTGTACGTGTGTGTGCACGCATATGTGCGTGTGTGTGTGTGTGTGTGTGCATGCGCATGTGGATGCACACATGTGTGTATGCGCACGTGTGTGTGTAGGTGTGTGTGTGTGTCCCCACACTAGGCCATGGGCTCCCTATGGATATGGACCCTATTTTGCTTACCTTTTTGTCTCCAGTGCCTGGCACAGAGTAGGTGTTCAAAACTGCGCTTCTTAAATTTCATTGAACCCAAGGCTCAGGGAAACTGGGGACCACCCACCTGGACTCCAGGCTGCCCAACTGTGATAGGAGCTCCAAGACCAGCAAACGGAGAGGAAGGAACAGGATCCCTGCTCAGCCCCTTCTTTCTCAGCATGTGTGCTGCCGTTTTCCAGGTCTCTCCATCCCTGGCTTGGCCCTGCCTGGCCCTGCCTGGCTGAGAAAATGAGGAGGGGACGAGACTGAGATACACGACAGGTCTGTGCTGGTGACCTGTCTCTTGCATGAGTCTTTTTAAGGCCCAGTTTCGTGGGAAGTCCTCTCCTCCACACCTCCATCTCAACTCCGAGTGCTTGGGCCTGGGCTGGGATCAACTCGAGAAAGAACAAAGGGACCCAAGAAAGCAGCACCAAGAGAATTCGGCCTTCCTTAGGAGCCCAGAGATCAGAGCGCTCAAACCAGCCGGAGAGCTAGATCTTTCTAAAGCCTTTACTCTGGTCTTACCAGCAGTGCATTGAAATTGCTCTAAGAACAAGGCAATCAAAGAACTTTCTGGCTGGGAAGCTGGTGGGCAGCAAGGCAGCTCCCAGCTCCTTTAGGAGGTTGGCTCCAGTGCTTCTGCCTGAGGGCCCCTGCTGTCCCTTCTCAAGCCCTGCCCAGGCCTGTCCCGGAGCAGGCCAGAGCCTTCCTTGGGGACCCCTGGTGGCCTGCTGCCCCAGGGAGACACCCAGAGCTTGTGAAATCTCTGTGGAAGCAGAGCCAAAGAGTGGGCAGCTCCCCGGAGGCAGGGTCATGGCCAGGGTGGCCGATCCAGCACCCCTGGGCCCAAGACAGTTAGCCTTGGGAAGTGGGGCCCCAGGGGTGGGCTGTGGTGGGGTGCAAAGCTCGGGGAGGACCCACATTGGGAAGCAGCGCTGGCATCCCCAGCCTGGACCATCCTTGCAGCCAGCTGGATGACTCAGGTCCTGCCGGCAGGTCTGGATGTGCTGTGGCAAGTCCAGCCTCCCCTCCCTCCCCTCTCCTGTCTCAGCACTCCAGGTGGAGGCCGGGCCTCCTCCTTCCTGCTCCGCCGGGAGGGTGGCTGCAACGTGTCAGCCTGAAGACCACCGCCGGTCACCTTCTCAAGCCCTGCCCCAGAGCAGGTCAGAGCCCTCCTCTGTGGGGGACCCCAGATGGCCCAGCAGCAACCCAACAGGCGTCTGCCTCAAGGAGAGATTGGGAACCTGGAGGGCAGGCACCCACATTTCACATCTTCTCGGAGCCTCACGAGTGCCCTGCCCCTTAGCCAGCCCAGCGTCCTTATTTCAAACGAGAGGACAGAGGCCTGCAACCTCACAGCTAGTGCTGAGTGGCTGAGCCTCCACTTAAACCTGGGCCTCCAGATGCGGATTCTCAAGTGCACAGCAGGGCCCATGGTCTGGGGGAGGCAGGGCCCCCGACACTCACAGGACCTGGGCCAGGCAGGCCTCACCTAGTCCTGGCTCAGGCTGGGGCCTGATTCCTTAGGACTGGATTTGTCTGTAGGTCTTAGGGTAAAGGTGTCTGGAATAAGCAAGTTCTCAGCTACCGAGAAAGGGGAGCTGTGAGCTCCCCTACCGGGCCTTCAGGAGTTGAAGGCCACGATCTCCTTAGTCACCCTCGGCCTTGCTTGTATCTGTGGGGTCTGCTGTTGATGTCTCTTGAGCAGTTCTGCACTTGAACATCCCTTGACTTCAGGAAGGAGGAGGAGTCAAACTGCCTCGGCTTAGTCCTTTATCATGTTCTAGGACCAGACTAAGGTCTTGACACACAGAATGTCTTCTCCCCTGCACCCCAAACCTGCGAGCCAGGAATCGTTTGCATTTCTATGGGCAGAGGAGGAAGCTAACGGCGACACCGGGGACCTGGTCTAACCTGAGTGGTGGTGCTGGATTTGAGCCCAGGTCTGCAGGCGCCAAAGCCCAGGCTCTTACACGGGAAAGCTGACCCCACCTGAGGGCCCTGCCACACTGATCCAGCAGGCGCCCTGGCTAAAGCTCCCCTCTTCCCCCACCCTGGGGCTCCGGGTCTCTCCTCCCCACCCTGGAATCACCCTTGAGTAGCCCTGCGTGGTGAGGGTTAGGCGGCCACCCTCTGCCTCCTACCGTCAGAGGCTTTGGTCTTGGCCCAGGCTGCACCAGCTGCAGCTCCACGGTCTCCACGCGGCTGGCACAGCAAACAAGCGGGCTCCAGGCCAGGCAGCTGCCCGCCAAGTGCTGCTGGAGCCCCGGCCCCAGGCAGTTCTGCCCCCACCCTGGGTGGCTGAAGCTGCGGGAATGTGCTGGCCAGGCCGAGCCCTCTGAACCCCAGTGTGGGGCTTGGGGCTGAGAGGACACGCGACCTGGGACAAAGGCTCCCTTCTGTTCTACAGTCCAGAGGACAGTGGGCCCTGATTCAGCATCTCACCGTGAGCCCGGGCGAGTGAGGCAGGTGGGTTCAAACAAGAGCAAGTCGTCCACTGTTTACAGAGCTCAGGGAGGCTCGGACATAAACACAGAAGAGCAGCGACTGTCAGAAGGGAACTCAACTCCTGATCAGGCTGGGCTTTGCATGAAGGCCCTTGTCACAAAGAAGCCAACATAAGGCCTGCCAGTTCCTCTTTTTTGCAGAAGATGGCTCTGGAGGCGGGTGCCGTCCCCCTCCTCGGGCTGTTTGCTTTTCGGCCTCAGGATCTGCTGAGAATGTTCCCCCTCCCCTCTCTCGCTCAGTGTGGACCGGGGCTGGCAGTGGCATTGAAGAACCAGTGTAGAGAAGGCGCCTGACCTTGGGGAGAATGTGTGAAATGTCAGCAGCCACCCCCCACCTGGGGCCCAGGAATGCAGGTTCCTGGCCCAGCAGCCTGTGGCCCCCAAGGGAGGTGCATGTGTGGCTGGAGGAGGAGGTGGGTGCGGGGCCCAGGAACAGCATTGTTGGAAGGCCCTGCAAGGTCACCGGGTGAGACTCCCGCCTGGTTACAGAAGGTGAAGCTGAGCCATCCGGCTGACCTCCTGGAGGTGCCAGCCCAGCACTCACTCTGATCCAGTTAAGGGCACAGTCCCTCACCCCTAAAGGCCTCTGAAGCCCAAGGCCATGGGTACAGCTGTGACTTGACTTCTGAGACCTTCAGAACCACAGATGTCAGAGCCCTTCATCCACCCATGTTATAGATGCGGAAACTGAGGCCCAGAGAGCCGGGAACTGGCCACAGCAGCACTGACTATGAGCCAGGTCTCGGGGCTGGGAGGTGCTACACCTCTCCCACTTCCATGAAGCCGGAGGCGTCTCCAGCTGACAACAAGGGGACTCAGGTGGGCCAACCAAGCTCCCACAGGTTTCCAGCTGGGAATCCTGCGCCTTCCGCGGTTGCCCTTCCCTGTCAGGGCAGACACTCAGGGCTTGGCCTCTATGCTCTGGCTCCTGGTGAGCCAGCGAACCTCTGCTCTATCCACACAGCATTAATAAGTAAGGCCAAGCCAACTCCAACGGATGCTCCTCTCTGGGACTGAAACCCGAGGAAGTGCTGAGTAAGGACACTGCTGCCCTCTTGTGGCCATGCCTGGGCATGACTGCTGTCCTCCGGGCCTCCAGTGGCTTCTCTGATTCTCCTCCTCCTAGAAAGCAGTGGGGGCCGGACAGGGTGGGCACCATCTCACCTCCCTATCACCAGGGCCAGCGCTTCAGATGCAGAAAGCAAACAGGAAGGCTGGATCTGTCCGACGTCAGATCCGAGAGGAAGGAAGAAGGCCTCGGGCCCACAGGTGAGGCCTAGTCTGCGTTACCCAAAATGCTTGAGTGTTGGGAGCAACTCGGTGGTTCCACGGAAACAGCCTAATGACCAGCACTAGACAGGGTGGTTTGAAAATCTGGAGGATTTATTTCTCAGGAAGGTCCACAGCAACTGGCAGGCACTCCCCTCCCCTGTTCCCAAGAGGTTATCTCTCCTTTGGTGAGAGAGCCCCTCTCTTCTCGGAAGTGCCCCTGGGGAGACTGGGATGTGGAGAGAAGCCACACGCAACACTCCAGAGCCTTAAAAAATACAGCCACAACGACCTCCCCCACACGGGTACACACATAGAAAATAAACAGACGTATAAAAGAGGCTGGCCCCACCCCCAGCCGGGACTACCCAGAGCTAAACCGACGGAGGTGCCCGACAGCCGAGACGCCGCTCTGGCTTCAGAGAGGGCAACCAGGAGGCGGGCAGGGGACCTCTCCCTGGGGCTCAGGACAAGGTACCAAGGAACAAATAAATAAATAAATAAAGCCCTAAGAGCTTGGGCTGAGGCTTGGGGCCCCCAGGGGCGCCTTCCCTGAAAAGCAGATCCAGTGACCAGCAGAAAGAGGGGAAACACAAACCCAAAGCTGCACCCATCCAGCCTGCAGAGCCAGCATCCTCAGATCCCAGAAGGGCTGCACCCAGGACCCAGCTCTGGAGGAGGGAGGGGTGAGCTGAGAGCCTCCTGGGCCAGGGAGGCCACCTGTGCTCCTGCCTTCATCCCGACCATCTTCATGAGCTGGGGCTGGAGCTGTCTCCAGCGTGGGCTCACCCCCAGGAAAGTTCTCTTCGGCCTTCTCAACCCCAGGCATCTGCTGGGAGAAGTCCTGCTGTGACTGTAAACGATCCAAACAGTCCATCCGGGTCCTTAGCTCCGCGTGGCCACAGGCATCTCCCCCACCTCCTGCGGGGGCTACACTTGACGCTCCCTTCAGGCCAACAAGGAAAAGGCATCAGACAGAAGAAGCACACACAGAGAAGGGGACAGAAGTCACCAGGACGGACAGTTTGGGCAGGAGGTCAAACTGGACAGGTGAAGACGCCCCGCAGACTCAGGAGCCCAGGGTCCCCTGGAGCATCAGGGGCCAGCGGGGAGCTGGGGGGAGCACAGGGCCCTCAGCTGGGCAGCAGCACGTGCTCCAGGAGGTAGGTGAGGGAGTCCCAGTGCTTCCAGAGCAGGAGGAGGACGAGGGCCAGGAGGGCAGTACTGGAGACGCGCAGGCGGGTCTTCATGAGCGGCGTGATGAAGCTGGCGACGGTGGACACGAACACCAGCAGCACGGCCATGAGCGCCAGGATCACGCTGATGAACTTGCCCAGCAGGGCCCGCGCGTTGGCGTTCTCTACGCCCTCCAGCTGCACCACCTGCTGCTGCTGCTGCTGGAGCTCCAGCTTGGTGACCCGGGTCAGGCAGGACTCCACAGCCTCCTGCAGGGGCACAGGGGCGGGCGAGCTTAGGGTGGGGAGACCTCCAGTCTGAAGCCCACTGCTCCTCGGGAGGTGATGATGCCCAGGGTGCCCCCCTTCAGAGGGTGGTCAGCTGCAGCTAGGGGCCCCGGTTCTTTCATGCTGACTATTTGGAGAGGCTGAGGGGAAGTGGAAGTCTTGATTAAGGGGAAGGGGTGGAAGCAGCCCACTCCCAGCTTCCTCTTGGGGCTGATGTACCTGGATGTCCCGGGCCCTCTCGTAGGACTGGTAGGCCACCTTCTCCTCCATGCTGGCCAGCTCCTGCTTCAGGTTGGTCATCTCATTCTGGTGAAGCTCGGTCAGGTCATTGAGCTGTTCCTCCAGCCGCTCGTACCTGGCAGAGGGAGAACGTGTGACACCAACCCTGGCTCCCCAAGTCTCCGCCAGGGTCAATGTCACTCATTCTCAACAAGGACTCAGTCCACCCCCTATGTCCAGACCCGTCCAATTTTAACAGCAACCAGAAAGCTGCTATGTACACAGCAGGCTTCCCAGGTGCTAGTGGTAAACCACCCGCCTGCCAGTGCAGGAGACATAAGAGACGTGGGTTCAATCCCTGGGTCGGGAAGAGTCCCTGGAGAAGGAAATGGCAACCTACTGCTGTACTCTTGCCTGGGAATCCCATAGACAGAGGAGCCTGGTAAGTCCGTAAGGTCGCAGAGTTGGGCACAACTGAAGTGACTTAGCACACACATGTATACACAGCCCTTCTTAGAGGTGGGCTCTGTGCTAGGCACTTTAGCTACATTGCCTCCTGGGGTCCTCCTCACAAACCTTCGGTAAGGACTAGCACCATCTGCATGTTACATCCGAGAGACTGAGGTCCGGAGGGACTGGTGACTGCCTGAGAGCACAGAACTCATGGAAGGAGGGTTGGGGCCTGATTGCCCACAGCCTGGGCCCTGGGCCTGGGCTAAGGTGCTCCCCTGGGGACAGGGACCCAGACTCACAATCCCTGTCCCAAAGGCACAGGTATCAGAGGACAACTGTTATGTGGGGGCACTGAGTTTTCAGGCAGGTTCCCCCCATTTTCCAAACCTTCTTCAACTATGTCAAGGAGGAAAAGTGCTATCTAGAGAAAAACTCTCTAAGGATCCCAAGGAACAAGTGCCCAGCGCCACGTGCAAGGTACAGAGCAGAAGCAGAGCCAGCAGAGGGAGGGGGCGGGGGAGGGCTCCAGCTGACCCCAGGCTGGCTGGAGAGCTCCGGCCGGACGTTCGCATGGACCGCGCCAGATACCCGCGCAGGCCGCCGGCCTCACAAACCCTGTGAGCTGGGATTCACATTATTCCCGCTTCACAGATGAGGGCACCAGGTGCAGAGAGCAAGTACTTTGTGCAAGGTAAAGAGTGGGAAGAGGAGAGCTGGGATCCACACCCAGGTAACCTGGCTCCGGGGTCAGCGCTCTTGGGCAGAGTCTCTGCAGATAAGAAGCTGGCCCCTGCCTCGGTTTCCCCTTTTGCACAACCACCATGTAATCAAGTAGGGATGCCACAACACTCCTTCCAGAGGCCCCGTCATCCTATCTTCCAATCGCCATGGAAGCTGGTGGAAGCCTCCCGGGGGCCCCCTCCTGGCCCCTTCCAGCAGCCCAGGGCGCTGGGAGATGCTGCGTCTGCTTCCACCTCTGAACCTGAAATCCGGCCCCTCTCG
>SJYC01033912.1:0-52522 GCA_006408675.1 Madoqua kirkii | reverse complement strand
GCAGTTAAACCCCTTCCACCAGTGCTGCTCCCTACAGTGATGGCAAACAGATGGCCTCCGGATGTTCCTGACCCTCGGTCTTCCTCCCTGTAAAATGGGGACGCTCATATCTCTTCTCAGGCCTCTGGTGAGGGGCATGCCACATGATGCCCAAGGGCACTTGGCACAGTGTGGGCACACAGGTTTTCATCTGTGCCGGCTGGGTCTGGCAGCACAACTTTGTGTGGTAGAGGAAATGAAGTTTATTTAAAAGATGATACCAAAAAATTCACTCATCAATGAAACTACAAGACAAAAATAAATTCTATATGCAACACAGCTTTTAATACTAACTCATTATTGATTGGGGGATTTTTGCAGGAACTAATGCTTGTGGCTGGCAATTTGCTGCACAGTGATACTGAAACCTCCCTGGTCAATAACGTTCAGGTAACAAAAGATGTTGAAAGTGTTAATCACACAGTTGTGTCCAACTCTTTGCAACCCCACAGACTGTAGCCTGCCAGGCTCCTCTGTCCATGAAATTCTTCAGGCAAGAACACTGGAGAGGGTAGCAATTGCCTTCTCCAGGGGATCTCCCTGACCCAGGGATCAAACCAGGGTCTCCTGTATTGCAGGCAGATTCTTTACCATCTGAGCCACCAAGGAAGACAGTGGAGGCAAGGCTATGGTTTTTCCAGTGGTCATGTATTGATGTGAGAGCTGGACCATAAAGAAGGCTGAGCACCAAAGAATTGCTGCTTTTGAACTGTGGTGTTAGAGAAGATTCTTGAGAGTCCCTTGGACTGCAAGGAGATCCAACCAGTTAATCCTAAAGGAAATCAGTTCTGAATATTCATTGGCAGGACTGATGCTGAAGCTGAAACTCTACTACTTTGGCCACCTGATGTGAAGAGCCAACTCATTAGAAAAGACCCTGATGCTGGGAAAGAGTCACGCCAGGAGGAGAAGGGGATGACAGAGGATGAGATGGCATCACTGTCTCAATGGACATGAGTTTGAGAAAATTTCTGGGAGACAGTGAAGGACAGGGAAGCCTGGTGTGCTGCGGTCCATGGGATGCAAAGAGTTGGATACAATGTAGCGAGTGAACAACAACAGCCAAAGAGTCATACGTCTCTGGTCAATAACGTGTTAAAGAACTTGACCCCTTTATAAGGCCGCTTTTCGAGGTGCTTTCCAAAGAGACTCAACACTTTCCCTCTCTTCCGCTCTCTTCACAGGAGAAAGAACAACCAGAAATGATTGTGATCTGGCTGCCTCACTGCCTGGTGCTCAACTGGGCCCTGGGCTCGTCTTTATAAAGAGGAGCGCGTCAGTCCGCCCACTGGAGGAGTGTGGGAAGACCTAATGAGATAGGGACTCAAAAAACCTGCGAAAAGCAGAAGTTCTTGGGATTACAAGGGAGTGTAAGACGGCAAATTCCCTGCCTGTCCTGGCTCCAGCCTGGCAGCTCTGCGCCTTTTACCCCTCGATCTGGCGGCTGTCTAGCTTACAAGTAGAAAAGCAGAGTTGCAACTGGCTGTGAAATCTCCGTGAATGAGAGAACAGACACTCCAAGAAACCAGCAGGGCTTGGTGGTGAGCGTTCCTCATCAGCCGGCCCTCTTCTCTGTCGTGAGGCCCAGACTCAAGCCTGGGGGTCCCGAGCAGGGCCCCAGCTCCCTCCTGCCCCTCCACTAAGGTCTACAGCCTCTGGTCACCTCAGGTTACAAAACACCCCACTTTCTTCCTCCGTCTCCCCAGAGGGAGGCAAGTAGGGAATTCTCCACTCCCTCACGTCTCCCAGCACTTCCCCCCAAGCCTGCAATACTCTTTTAGAACTAAAGAAAAAGAGGGTCCCCAGGGAAAGAGAGCCGAGGAGGCTGCAGACAGACGGGCAGAGGCTCAGAGAGGGATTATGATTTAACAAAGGAAGGAAAATTAGAGCTTTAGGAGAAAAAGATGAGAAAGCTGTTAAGAGGGCTGCAACAGGCAGCCCCGGAGGAGAATGACATTTGCCCACAAAAAATGAAGAAGAATGACAATGAGACAGGATGCAGGACCCATGCAGGCCATTAGAAAGGGCGCTAAGAATGCAAGTGGACACAGGCTTAGAATGCTGGCTCTGTCCCTCACCAGCGATTTGCCTTCGGATTTGTCATTAACTTTCCTGGGACTCAGCTCTACCCACCTCAACAGACTGTCGGGGGAATGAAACGGGACCGTGAGGACAGTGGCCGTGGTGCAGCCTGGGGGCACAAGCCACAATCAACCGACAGTGCACACCCACCAGGACAGCCATAGTTTAAAAAGGGAGATACCGAGGGCCGCCAAGGACGTGGGGAAACCAGAGCCTTCATACCGTGCTAGCAGGAATGCAAAACGGTGCATCCACTGTGGAACACGGTTTGGAGGCTCCTCAAAAAGTTAAACACAGACTTATCATATGACCTGGCAACTCCACTCCTAGGTACACCCTCAAGGAGTCAAAGGTGGGTATTTAAACAAGCACTGGTGCACATGGTTCACAGCAGCACTATTCACCACAGCCAAAGGGTGGTGGACACAGTCAAACGTCCGCTGATCACTGGTGAGCAAAACTAGTACAGTCGCACTATGGAATATGACTCGACTATACAAAGAATGAAGAAGGACTGATACACGCCACAACACGGACGAACCTCAGGACACTAAGTAAAAGAAAATAGATACTAAGGGTCATATTCCTTTTATATGAAATGTCCAGAATAGTTAAATTCTTAGTGACAGAAGGCAGATTAATGGCTGCCAGGGGCTGGGGAAGGGAGAAATGGGGAGTGGCTGCTTAACGCCCGGGATTCCTCTGGGGATGATGAAAGGGCTCTGGCGCTAGACAGAGGGGATGGCGCGGCACAGCCTGGCTGTGCCAGGCCTGGTCCTCAACCTGCCAGCCTCCAGCCCATGTCCTGTTACAGAGGGGGTGGCAGGAGGGTGTCTAGCTCCTTCCTCTTACAGCCACATTCGGAACCCAGCAGAAGCTCTAACTCACTGCCTCAAAAGAGGAGCAATACAGATCACCAAGCTCCAGGTCACTAGTAGGAGAAAACTCCCAGGGCCCACCGGCCCCGGAGCACGGGCGCCAGCCCTCTGTCCAGGCCCAACCGCCAGCACCAAGGCCTCCTCTCCCCACTCTCTCGTCTAAGAGGCCGGACGTTCTGCAGGTGCTTGGCCCCACGACAAATCCCTGAGCGCCGTCGGGTGTGGAGCAAGTTCTAAGAAGAGGCGAACCGTGAAGGGTGAGCCCGGCTTCCTCCATGACCCCTACCCACACAAGGCGGCCAGGAGGCTACCAGCAGGCAGTGGTGCTCCCTGCTCAGGGCGACCGACAGCCAGGGCTGAGGGCACAGACACCGAGGTCCCAGAGCCGCTCATGAGAGCCAAAGTGAGGGCACGGCCTGCGTCTGGGATACAACTCTCCTACTCGTCTCCTCGCTCTGGTGAGACCCCTCCACATGTTCCCGAGAGCACCCTCATGCAAGGCTTCACAGCGCCTCGGACTCTCCTCCCTGCCCCCTTCCAGCAGCACCCAGTGAAGCCAGATCAGGCGCTCCGCCAGGTTACAGGGCTCCCGGCCCAGGCTCCCCGGGGCCTCCCAAGACTCCCAGCTCCTCCAGGGCCTGAGCTCACGTCCTCGGGTTAACCCCACTGAACACGGGTCTTCCTCCCACAGGTAGCCCGGCAGCCTGGGTCTCTGAGGCTCTCGTGCAGCCCGTCCGTACAGAGGGAAAGGGCACTAGCGTGTCAGGGGTCAGTTTCCTCAGCAAAAGTGCATCATAAACATTCTTCAGGATGGACCACGTGCACAGTCACCCCTGCAAGGAGTGTGTGCTCCACACCTGTGCTCCCAGGTTCCCAGGACAGCACAGAGGCTCCCCACCTGCGACTCCCCTTCTCTGGGGGCAACAGCCCTGCCTACATTTACAGAGTGCTCCCTTCTTACAAAGGGGTCCCCAGAGCAGGCTGACACAGAAGTTGGGGCCTTCCTGTTTTAGCTCCCTGTTCAGGAGTCGAAAAGCCAATGCTAAGGTCTCTTTTAGGAAAAAAAAGGGGGGGAGGGGAAGCATGTGGCTCCTCTGCTTCCCTTTAGGAGGTCAGGGTAGCCCCGACATCCTGGGCCCTTCCAGGGTGGAGAGCAATTGGAGTCAGGCGTCCATCCCACCTTGTCCATGGGTCTGGCTGGGTGGGCCAAGCCCTCGCAGGGTACTACCTCTGGGCAAGGCCTGGGCAGCAGAGGCCGAGAGCCCCGCAGGCAAGGGTAACAGGGTTGTGGGCCGGGGTGACTCAGCAGAGATGCCTCCATCTGCTGACTCCTGGCCCCGTGACTGTGATCTGAGCACCTTTCTCAGTATGGAGAGCACACGGATTCCTCTTCCACTGGCTCCTCGAAGGAAAGGGAGGGGAGTCAGGCCGCGGTGGAGAGGGGCAGTCATGGCCGACTAACATCCTTCTGCCCAAACAGGCAGGTGGCCCTGTGATGAAGCTGAGAGGGAGGCAACCTGATGTCTCCCGTCCAACCTGACGCTCGGGCCAGAGCAGGCCGGGAGGAGGACGCCAACGCTGGGCCCTGAGTCGGCGGCTGGCCCGTTCTTCCGAATCGGCAGGTGTGGCCTGCGGGCTCTCTCCTGCTGCTAGGGACAGGCAGGCGTGTGAGGCCACTCACCCCAGCTCTGGAGCATAGTGACCGCCAGCCCAACTGGCGGGGGAGGGCCGGGAAGGCGAGAGTAAGGAGGGGAGGGCACCCCCTTCCGTTGGCGCCTGGCCTCCCGAGGGCACAGGGAGGCCAGTGTTTAGATAATGGGACACACACGGGGGAGCACACACGCACCTGGGTCTGCAGAAGAAGAGGACGAAAAACTCCTGCAGGCCCCAGGGATTCGAGGGCGGGTGCCGAGCGGGGGCTGGCTCCTGATGCAGCGCCCCGTCCTCCTGGTACCCCGCCCTCAGCGGATTAACCAAGAGCTTTACCCTCGGGCCAAGTCCACACAGACGGGGAGACTCACTCCCTCCCCATTCCGTGCAGTGCCCACAGTCTCCAGGCAGCTAGGCACTGAGGCTTCAATCAGCCTTCCCCGGCAGCCCAAGGGCACCCGCCCACCCTGGTCCTAGAGGCATCTCTGCCTGGCAGAATGTCACGGCTCTAACCCAGCCCTGGGATGCCAGTCCTTTCCTTGAGGCCCACCCCCAGTTCTGGTTGGAACCACACTCTCGGCTTAGCGGCCTCCTTTTGCGCTGCTGAGCACAATGGCCTTCTGTCCAGCAGGCGGCCTGCGATCCCCTCTGCCTGCTCACCCCTTCCGCCTAATTTCACGGCAGCTCCTGTGGCCTGAGCGGAGTGACACACTCTGCTTATTTCTGCAGGGCTCTGTGCTGGAGTCCCCTCCCCCAACCCTGGGGTCCCTGCCAGCGTCCAGCGGCCCAAGTGTGGAGGCCTGCTGGTCAGCCCTGCCCCCTCTCCCATCTTTCTCACGCAGACACCAGAAGGGGCTGCACCCCAAGAGAATGCGGGGAACCCGATTCATCTGACAAACTGCATCTCTTCCGCCCCTGCCCCCGCCAGGGCCTCACCTGCGTGGGCACTGCTTCCCGCAGCCGGGCTGGCGCCGGGGTGCCAGGGGCTCTGAGGGCCCAGCCTTCCACAGGCGGTGCCAGACCCCCAGGGTCACATTCCCGGGGCAGCACTGGGCTGGCCAAGGGAAGCCGGGCTCTGCGAGCAGGGTCCCCGAGCTCCCGAGCTCTGCACCCGCCATCTCCAGTCTGAGACCAGGCCTGGGGATTACTGGCGGATTGCTCAGGGAGATTCCGCACCACCCCACCCCCCACCAGCCCTGGGGCTCAGGGCTGCTCCTTCCCATCTGGGAGGAGGAAGGGAGATCACAGAGCAGGGGGACTGAGCCCCGATGAGGGGCCCCCTCCACATCGCCCATCCAGCTGTTGCTACTCTGAGTCCAGTGTGCAGGAAGACATCTGGGTGTGACCGACAGCGACTCCTGCCTACAGGCAGGTTACAAAAGCACGTGGTGACTCGGTTCCTGCCTCTTTCACCCACTCAGACGCATGCTCGGCCTCTCCCACCTCTCATGCATGGGTGCAGAGCTTCTCGCCCTCAGAAAGCCCTCTCACAAACAGGCACAGTGCCACTGACTCCCTTCATCAGCCTCAGAACAGAGGCACACTTTCTAGCCAGGCTTCCGGGGCGGAGGTGAGCTCCTCGAAGCCATACACGCTGGAGCCTGGAAGGGGCTCCCTGACAGACCCCAACACGGCCGGGCCAGCCTGAGGTCCTCTGCCCCCTCCCTGCAGCTCTGCCCACGGCTGAAGGCACCCTCACTCCCCAGACATCCTTCCTACTCCAGTGGCTGTCTGCAGGACAGCAGCCAGCCTCACCCAGGGACTTTCTCTTCTCTGAGATCCTAGAAATCTACTTTCTGTGCTGGGCACCACTGGCTTCCGCTTCCCATTCCTCACCCCACCCCCTCAGCAAAAAGCGCCCAAGGTAAAAAGATGGATGGCAAACTCACAGCCTTCTCCTCTTCCTTGGACTTCATCTTGCCAGTCCCAGCAGGAAATCCTGCAAGTGGCCAGCAGAGGGGGCCAGAGATCCACAGGTGGGGCGCACACAACGCGAGGAGGGCGCGGGGTGGCCGGCGTGCAGAGTCTGCTGGGTCCAAGGACAGCCTCCAACAGCAGGTTCACCAGTCAGAGATGACGCCGATTCTGTGCCCACTGGGGGCTGACGAGGACTCGGGGCTTAAATACGAAGGATCGGCATGGATCATGCTGACGGGGCGGTCCCCGATTCAAGAAGGTGCACCCAGATAAGGGCCCAGTGCTATCTCCAGGCCCCAATGCCAGGGCCCTCAGCCAAAACACCAAGAGGACGAGTCCCCACACCCCAGGCTGGGGGAAACCTTACAAACATTTGCGGTGGCGATGACCTGGGGTCTGAGAGGACAGGAGCCCAGCGAGGGCACAGCACATAGATCCCAGTCTGGGGGCAGGCTCAAGCGGGAGACCTAGGTTTGAACCCTAGGTCGGGAAGGTCCCCTGGAGGAGGGCATGGCAACCTACTCCAATGTTCCTGCCCAGAGAATCCCATAGACAGAGAAGCCTGGTGGGCTACAGTCCATACGGTTGCAAAGAGTTGGACATAACTGAGTAACTCTTTACTTTTTTTTCCAAGCATGTGCGTCAGGGACAACATGGGGTCAGGAACATTTTCAGCAGCTCCCCTCATCTGTAAATGACCCCCGCCTACGGCACTCAATTTTCACTTTATGTTTCCCTGGTGGCTCAGACGGTAAAGCCTGCAACGCGGGACAGCCGGGTTCAATCCATGGGTCAGGAAGATCCTCTGGAGAAGGAAATGGCAGCCTACTCCAATATGCTTGCCTGGAGAATTCCATGGAGAGAGGAGCCTGGCGGGTTACAGTCCATGGGGTCGCAGAGTCGGACACGACTGAGCGACTCTCTCTCTCTTTCTTCGGGCACTGTGCGCTGCTCCTCTTGCATAAATGAGTCGTAATGCTCCGAGACAGGCAGGGGTCAGATCTTAACTATACCCGGCCCTCCACTGTGCCTAGCATAACGGGTGTGTGTAAGGACCACCTGACCTACCCCACTGAGCAGAGATGGAAGGCACGCCATCTACAGCAGTCTGTCCGAGGTAGCCCCGGAGGCAGCCTGGACTTCTCACTCAAGACGTCCCTCCTCTGCCCCTCCCTTCTAGGCTCGGCCAAGCTAGTCTTTGTAGCCTTTCCTTCAAGCGAAATAGTGGGAGGGAAAAAGGAGAAGGCAGGAGCCCAGAGGCGAGGAGGGGGCTGAGTCAGCCAAGCGGTGGGGCTCTCACGACACTGCAATCTCACTCCTGGCTGCTGGTGTCAGGAAGGCTCAGAAACACCAGGAAGAAGTCCCTTCCAGGCCTCACTGCACCAGTGAGTGCACTCACTGCACCTCAGGGAAGACCCTGAGGAGGCATCTGGCATCCCCTTGATGGGAGGCTCAGCTCACCTGCAGGGACACCTCACCCACCAGCACAATAACTGGAGAGCAGGAGAAAGGAGGGCGGAGCTCAGGGCAAGAGAAGAGACAAACAGGAGCCGGGGGCATCTGCTGGGCAAGCCAGCCGGGGCAAGGTCCCTTCTCCTGGAGTGTCGGTTCTTGTCCTTACGTGTCAAGGATGCAGAGCTTCCTATTCTAAGGGTGAGGAGTAGGAGCCCAGGGCACCGTGATGCGGCGGGGTCCCATACTGGCTATGGGACTTGGGTCAGGTCGGTACAGGTGAGACGCAGTGTCCAAAACTGCACTGGGCAGAGCAAGTGAAAGCGGGGCTTGAAAAGTCCCAGCAGAAGAGAATGTGTTGCAGGAAAGCATCTTGCTCCCTGGGGGGTAGATCTGTGTTTCAGTGGCAAGGCCAAGGGTCAGGTCCAAAGGCCCAATGTAAATCCACACCCTGCCAACTCGCTCCTGATGTGCCCTCCACAAGCCCTGTTCACCCCTCTTCACAGCGGCAAGAAGAGGCGGCAGCACCCACAAAGCAGCAGCTTGGAGAAAGAGGCCTCAGGGACAAGACTGGTGGCATCAGGAGCTGGAGGAGAGGGTGGGTGAGCTGAGCCTTGCAGCCTCTGCAGCTGAATCTGGTTTCTCAGCTGCAAAACTGTACATATGACTGTTACCTCCCAGAGCTACACTGGGGATCAAAGGGGAACGTGAGTAAAAATTCCTGACACATCTTACATTTTACTGAAATCCATGAGTCCTGAGGTCCCTTCACATGAATATGCACACACACCCCACAGTCACTCTAGGAGGTGCGTGGAAGCGTGCACTTGGGACAAAGCCAGAAAGTAGCTACACATGGAGCAAAGCTGGGTGGGGGCAGGTGGACGCGGAAGAGTTGCGCTAAAGCAACAGGCCCTGCGAAGACAGGAGCCCCAAGCGTCTGTCCTGCACAGAGAGGAGGTGCCCCGGGCACCTGGCCCCAACTCCTGGCCACCCTGCCACCTCCCCTCTGGCCTGGCAGAGATGGGCCCCACCTGAGCAGGGCAGGGCAGTTGCCGGCCATTCGCAGGTGTGCCTGGCTCTCTCTACTCGCCCGCGTTAGCCCCCGTCCCAAGGCCACTGATGGGCTCCCAACTCTTGGAAGGAGCCGGCCTTCCTCTGCACGCCCCGCAGGCCTCAGCCCTCTCTTTCCCTGGGTCCCCGTTAGCTTCCTCTTCCTCTCATTTTCACACTGTGCCCCCTTTTTCCTTCCATTTTTTTTCTTCCTTTGGCCTTACTATTATTCTTCAGGTTCCCCCACCCACCTACCCACCCACCCACCACACACATTTTAAACCTTATTTCAAATCTTCCTACTTAGTTTTCTTTCTCTTGGGGGAAGAAAGCACACACCACACACACATTCTGAAGGGTGGGAAACCTGAGAAGTCATAGGCTTTGGGAGCAAAGACAAATGCTCAAGAGCAGCTAAATTTAGTCATTTCAAATACCAGGTGAGACCTTAAAAAAAACTTCAGGCTTCAAATGTGCTGTGAAAATCTCCCAGTTAGGATTCCTCCATAAAAGGCGAGCCACTGCGCCAGGGTCAACTCTCAGAAACGAGGGGCAGGAAGTGGTCAGTCCTCAGCGGTCCCTCCCCTCATACTCTTACAGCCAGCCAGTCAGTGCGCTTTCTGAGAAACTCAAGTCACCCAGGAGCCCCGCTTCCTCCTGGAATACACAGGAGAAACGGGCATCTTCTCCAGGGTGAACTGAAACGCCAATGTGGGTGCATTTCCCAGAAGCACGTGGAGAGGATCGGCCACACGAGCCGGCAAAGCAGACCCGGGAGGCCAGGGGGGACTGCCACTGGCACGCACTCCACGCCACCGCGCAGCTGCTTCCAGGGAGGGGGCCCTCAGGTGCCCGGCCTGCCTAATGCCACGGACACTCATGCTACAGAGTCCTGCTCATGCACGGTCACGAGCCAGACGCTGGGCGGTGGAGATGACCACACACCTAAGGTCACTTTTAGGAAAATCAGAACTGGTGCCAGGAAGGTAGGAAAAAGGGATGATTCCACGCCTCCTATAGCCACTCGACTTTCCCGGGGGAGGCGATGCTGGGGACAGGGCTGGAAGAAAGTGACCCAGAGAGGAAGCAGCCTCTCCTTTCGGGGGAGTTTTGAGGAAGCAGAGCACCCTCCACCCCACCCTACTTGCCAAGAAAAATTTAGACTGACCCCTTTCTAGGAGCAGAGGGCTGAAACACAGAACGCTCGGGGCATCCTGTTGACTCAGGGGATCAGAGTTTACCACGAACTGCCGGGAATTCAATGAGAAATGTATGTGGAAGCAACGCGGTCCGCAAACTGCAGGGCGCTGCCCAACGCGGTGCCAGTGGCAGGAGGGCTCAAAGGGACACATCACAGGCTAGGGCTGGCATGGACTGGGGGTACCCACAAAGCCAGCAGACAGGCACAGTGCCCAGATTATATCTGCGTCTGAAGCCGCCTTCTCAGGCACTGAAGAAACCTTATATAATGAGGCTAACACTACAGAGTACTTTCCTTTGCAGGGCAGGGCTCGCCTTTCCAGCCACCCAAAGGAGGCCTTCTGGTTACAGTATCACCTCGGATCTGGTTTAGCTTCTGCGGAGCACGCTGAATTATTCACTAGCTATGGATATTGCCCAGCTTGGGGTCCCAGTGGTGGGGCACCTGAAGAGGCTGAAAAGGACGCAGCGAGCACACTTCCCAAATCCAGACCTGGAGGAAGGCCAAAGAGATGACAGACGCAGGCACAGCAGGCTCAAAGTGTGGAGGACAGGGGTACAGGGGCTGCGGCACTGGAGGGGTAGGGAGGCAGACGCAGGCGCAGCAGGCTCAAAGTGTGGAGGACAGGGGTACAGGGGCTGCGGCACTGGAGGGGTAGGGAGGCAGAGAACAGTCAGACCCGCCGCCTGTCACACCCTGGGGCCTGTCACTGGAGAGGGACAGAGGTCAGAGAAGGCTCCTGTTTCCGGAACTTCGCTCCCTACTCCCAGCCCCCACTGCAGCTCGGGGGAGCCCTGGTTCCTCGGAGCCTGGAAGGAATGCAGTGGGGTATGTGCAGCCTCCGTGCTCCCATTTCAGGGTCCTCTGCCCTGCAGCACAGGTACAAAGCCTAAACTGTGCCTCTGAAGAGCAAGAAGAGGCGGAGCAGGGATCGGGTAAACAAGACTGGATTTCCACTGCCTCATCTGGCACCAGAGGGGACCAGGGTCAGATTTCGCATCCCAGGGATGTGCTGGGTCCACAGAGGAAAGTGCCCGGTGGCGGGGAAGACCTGGGCCAGCTCCCGTGACCCAGCCCACACCACACGAGCTGGCTCCCCGTCAGCAGGAGCCAAAGACACTGACTCCTCTCGCCACTGTCATCAGCGTGGGCATTGGGGGCTGACACCCAAGCCCCGGGCACACGCCCCCTGGGCACTGGGCCAGGTGCAAGGGGCTGAGGCTCCTGAGGGGGAAGGCTGGGCCTGATGGGGCCTCCCACCTGTGTCTGAGCTGGAAGCACCTCACCCCACTGGGGCAGGGCTTGGATCAGGTGCGGTGGGAAGGCATGCCATCTAGGCCTTGCCAGGTAAGCTGGACGTTATCTAGCTTCACCCTCGTACCCAGGGGGAAGGGGATGCTGTATTCCCAGAAGCCAGAGCTAACCTAGGGGGCACTGGGTACTTTCTATCTGGAAAGGGTCGTGGATATCAGTGCGGAAAAGATGAATAAAGGCTAGTTCCAGAGGCCGGCGGCCTCCTGGGCCAACTGAGCCCCAAATCCTGCTCTAAAGAGGCTGCTGCTTACAACCTCTGCTGTCAGAGCGGGGAGCACGGGGCAGAGTCTTCCGTTTTCTTGGCCTCTTTCCTGATTGGAGAGGACCCCTAAAGGGCACAGGGATTTTCCCTGAACATAAGACACTCAAATCAGACTAAAGGAAGAATGTCTTAACTCACCAGATACCACAAACACACTGGGAAATAGGGGCTTTTAATCACTGAGACTGGAGAAGGCAATGGCACCCCACTCCAGTACTCTTGCCTGGAAAATTCCATGGACGGAGGAGCCTGGTGGGCTGCAGTCCATGGGGTCGCTAAGAGTCGGAAGTGACTGAGCAACTTCACTTTCACTTTTCACTTTCATGCATTGGAGAAGGAAATAGCAACCCACTCCAGTGTTCTTGCCTGGAGAATCCCCAGGGACAGGGGGAGCCTGGTTGGCTGCCGTCTATGGGGTTGCACACAGTTGGACACGACTGAAGCGACTTAGCAACAGCAGCAGCAGCAACAATCACTGAGCCAGGGAGCAGCAGTTCACGACAAAGCACGGAGGCACCGGCCTGGGCCTGGCGAGCGGCCGGCAGCCAGAGGCCGCTGGGCTGGGCTGGGTGCCCCCCGTCTGAGAAGCCTCCCCCCACACAGAGGAAGCGAGGAGGGAAGAGGAGGAGATGGGAGAGGGCAACCGTCCTCCCAACCACCAGTAGTGAGCTCAGGCTGGCAGACTCCGTGTGCACGCAGGGACTCTGACGCAGCTCTGAAGGTGGATGCGCTGGTGTGGACGGGCGGGCAGACAGGGCCCTCGGCCTCTCAGGGAACCTGGCCACTCACACATGTCAGCAGGCCTTGCTGACAACAGGCCAGCCTCCCCATGCCTGGGGAACACGTTCGGAAACCTCTCTCAGCAGAGCGGGCCCCACCCACCTCCAAATTGGCTCCCAGCCATACATAAACCAGGCCCCTCGACACCTGCCAAAATCTGTCTTCTTGGCAGCAGCTTAGGACTGAGGGTGGCCCCTCACTTGCCATTCCTGCCAGTAAACAGGGGTGCTTGTTTATGCCCCTTATTTACCAGGGCAGAGTGGAAATCTTGTTGTTGGATAAATCTGGCCAGAGTGTACCAAACAGGCTGTCCAGAGCTCTGGTTTACGTGATGAGTGGAGGCCCCCACCCCTCCCCAGCCTCCCCATCTGGGACCTGGAGATAACACCTTGGTGGGTCACAGCAAAGGTCCATGACGACATCATCTCCACACCCTCCCCACAGCACCAGGCCTCTCTCCCATCCCACCTGCCCTCAAAGCCAGGGGCCACAGACTGGCCTGTTGCTAAAGTCCTCCGGCCACTGGGCAATCCGTGCCAGTCTCCTAAGGCTCTGGAGACCCTCCAGAAAGGGAAAATGAGGGGGAATCCACTCTCTGAAAGTCTGGGAGCAGGTTATCAAGGCAGGACAGAAGAGTTGCTAGGCTTTCCTGACAGTGCACTACGTTTTCTAAGAACTGCTGCTCAGCCAAAGAGAGATTGGGAAGAGAGGTGAGACTTCTCTGCCGAGGAACCAAGCAGCCTAACTGTTGCCGCAGCACGTACCACCAGAGGTTCCTGCTGAAACCGCCAGGGCCCGGGTTTCCAGGGGTTAAGACCACTTGCAAACGGGGAAGCCGGATGACATTGCCTGCTCATCTGCCAGTGTCCCAGTGCAACAATGACGATAACTTCATGTATCTGCTTTCCAGATATAAGAGCGGTTATCTTGCTCAGCGTCACACCAATAGTAGAAAGCAGAGTGGCGAGGCTGAGATGGCAATCTGTGTCTGTTTTGAAAGGGGAAGCATTTAAGGCGCAATCTCGAAGTGGATCTGGAAGCAAACTCCACCACCAGGGCTGAGCTGCCTCCTGGGACTACGAACCCTTCTCTGTGCCTCTGCTGTGCCCTGCCTTCCATGGGGCTCCAGATGCCCCACTTTCGTAGGGAGCAGCTGGGCTGAGCCTCTCAGGACAGCTGAGGAACTGAAGCTGCCTCCAGGGTGTATCGGCAATTCAACCCCTGGCAGGGCCAGCTCTGGGCTGAAAGTCAGCTGCTGGTTTCTAAACAATGGCTAGGGGTGTGGGTAGTGGGGGAGGCTTATGAATTAAAAATAGATGCTAGTAATCACCAGGGAGCTTGCAGAGAGCATGTGGGGCTGTGTTTACTAGAGAGAGAAGAATCCCTTCTATTCACGCCCAGAGACCAGGGCAGGACCAGCTTGGCACACCAGCCAGGGGCCTCTGGGTTTGAGGGAATCGGCTGACCACGCAGGGTTCGCTGACACCTGGAGGACCCCTTTCCACAGGACGTGAAGGCACTTTCTCTTCTTAGAATCCCCCAGGGCCACATCCATTCCTGGGGGACAGTACCGAGTCAGAAGGGATGTACACAGAAGGGGAAATGGCAACCAGGAGATAAAGTCATTGTCCTTGGGCGGAGGCAACCGGCTCCCCACGAGTGTTGCATAAAAGGTTCCTGGCAGTTTTAGAGACTTCAGATCTCAGTTTGGTCTTATGGACATGCTAGAAACACAGGGTCTAGTCGCCTCTCTGCCACAAACTAGCCAGGTGCCCTTAGGCAAGCAGCCTCCTGATTCCTCTAGACCTCAGTCCGCTCATCTGTAAAATGGAGACAACAGTACTCCTCTGACAGCTTCATAGAGATGTCATCAGGATTAATCAGGCAACAGAATGGGAAAGACCAGAGATCTCTTCAAGGAAATCAGAGATACCAAGGGAACACATCATGCAAAGATGGGTACAATAGAGGACAGAAATGGTGCAGATCTAACAGAAGAAGAAGATATTAGGAAGCGGTGGCAAGAATACACAGAAGAGCTATAAAAAAAGATCTTCATGACCCAGATAACCACGATGGTGTGATCACTCACCTAGAGCCAGACATCCTAGAATGTGAAGTCAAATGGGCCTTAGGAAACATCACTACAAACAAAGCTAGTGGAGGTGATGGAATTCCAGTTGAACTCTTTCAAATCCCTAAATGATGATGCTGTGAAAGGGCTGCACTCAACAGGCCAGAAAATTTGAAAAGCTCAGCAGTGGCCTCAGGACTGGAAAAGGTCAGTTTTCATTTCAATCCCAAAGAAAGGCAATGCCAAAGAGAAACTACTGCACAACTGCACTCATTTTGCATGCTAGTAAAGTAATGCTCAAAATTCTCTAAGCCAGGCTTCAACAGTAAGGGAACCAAGAACTCCCAGGTATTTAAGCTGGTTTTATAAAAGGCAGAGGAACTAGAGATCAAATTGCCAATATCTGCTGGATCATAGAAAAAGCAAGAAAATTCCAGAAAACATCTACTTCTGCTTCATTGACTACGCTAAAACCTCTGACTCCATGGATCACAACAAACTGTGGAAAACTGCTAAAGAGATGGGAATACCAGACCACCTTACCTGTCTCCTGCAAAACCTGTATGCAAGTCAAGAAGCAACAGTTGGAACCAGACATGGAGCAACAGACTGGTTCCAAATTGAGAAAGGGAGTACGTCAAGGCTGTATATTGTCACCCTGTTTATTGAACTTACATGGAGAGTATATCACGAGAAATACCAGGCTGGATGAACCACAAGCTGGAATCAAGATTGTCAGGAGAAATATCAACAACTTCAGATACGCAGATGACACCACCCTTATGACAGAAAGCAAAGAGGAACTAAAGAACCTCTTGATGAAAGTGAAAGAGGAGAGTGAAAAAGCTGGCTTAAAACTCAATATTCAAAAAACTAAGATCATGGCACCCAGTCCCATCACTTCATGGCAAATAGATGGGGAAACAATGGAAACGGTGACAGACTTCATTCTCTGGGGCTCCAAAATCACTGAAGATGGTGACTGCAGCCAGGAAATTAAAAGACGCTTGCTCCTTGGAAGAAAAGCTATAACCAATCTAGACAGCATATTAAAAAGCAGAGACATTCAGTTCAGTTCAGTCACTCAGTCGTGTCTGACTCTTTGTGACCTCATGAATCGCAGCACGCCAGGCCTCCCTGTCCATCGCCAACTCCCAGAGTTCACTCAGACTCACATCCATAGAGTCAGTGATGCCATCCAGCCATCTCATCCTCTGTCGTCCCCTTCTCCTCCTGCCCCTAATCCCTCCCAGCATCAGAGTCTTTTCCAATGAGTCAACTCTTCGCATGAGGTGGCCGAAGTCCTGGAGCTTCAGCTTCAGCATCATTCCTTCCAAAGAAATCCCAGGGTTGATCTCCTTCAGAATGGACTGGTTGGATCTCCTTGAAGTCCAAGGGACTCTCAAAAGTCTTCTCCAACACCACAGTTCAAAAGCATCAATTCTTCAGCGCTCAACTTTGCCAACAAAGGTCTGTACAGTCAAAGCTATGGTTTTTCGAGTAGGCGTGTGTGGATGTGAGAGTTGGACCCTAAAGAAGGTGAAGCACCAAAGAACTGATGCTTTTGAACTGTGGTGTTGCAGAAGATTCTTGAGAGTCCCTTGGACTCCAACCAGTCCATCTTAAAAGAAATCAGTCTTGCATATTCATTGGAAGGCCTGATGTTGAAGCTGAAACTCTAATACTTTGGTCACCTGATGCGAAGAGTCGACTCATTAGGAAAGACCCTGATGCTGGGAAAGATTGAGGGCAGGAAGGTAAGGGGATGACAGAGGATGAGATGGTTGGATGGCATCACCGACTCAATGGGCATGAGTTTGACCAAACTCCAGGAGATGGTGAAGGACGGGGAAGCCTGGCGTGCTATTGTCCATGGGGTCACAAAGAGCTGGACGTGGCTGAGCAACTGAACAACACAGGCGACGAAGCTCTGGAAGGATGAACCTTCTAAATAAGGATATAAAACAGTCACTGGAATAACCATTTTCCCCATTTCCATCCTGCACCTAGGGAGCCATCTGCCAGTGAGCCCACCCGAGTCTGCAGCCATGCCTTCCACCGCAACAAAGAACAGAACCCTGTGTGCCCCTTGGGTATCTTGGGGGCAGCGTGAAGACCAAACATGAACCTCGTGGAAAAACTACCCAGTTGATGCCCTCCCGTCCCCCCAGCTCCCTGCATTCCCACTCAGCAAACAGCAACAAACTTTGACAGCCTCCAAAAGTGCCCGCTGTGCACCCACTCCATCTGCTCAGACAGCTTCAAGACTACAATGCCAACGTTCTCTCTCCTTGCGAAACGGCTCCAGGACCAGAGACCCTGTTGTAGGATTGTTCTAAAGTGACTTTTAAAAGGTATCCACTGACTCAGCAGCAGCAAGAGGCGGGTCTGGTGGCTGCTGCAAATAAAATACTTGCTCACTGGGAATTCTGTAGCAGTCCAGCGGTTAGGGCGTGGCACTTTCACTGCCAGGGCCCAGGTTCAAGCCCCGGTGCGGGAATGCGGGAACTAAGATACTGTAAGCTGTGCTGCATGGCCAAAAATAATCCAAAACAAAAAAACAAAAAACACTTACTCATGAAGGGCTGAACAACTTGGTTCCTGCTCCTAGTTCCCTCTGGGTCTCCCTTCCTTCCACAAAGCCACGTTTTCCTTTCAGCCGACACATCCAGATCTCATTCTTGGCACAGTCGTCTCTGCAGTTGAAACTAAGCTTGCAGATGGTTCAGGGCCATCGTTTTAAATACTCTGTGTGCTGACAACCCCTAAACGTCTGTCTCCAGCCTGGGTCTTTTCCCAAGACTACAGACTCCAACATCTGACTGCTTATTTGGCATTTCCACATGGATGTTTAACAATCATCTCAAACGGAACATGTCCAAAGACTAGCTCTGATTTCTGCCCCCACAGCCCCTCCAGCTGTGCTGGTCCAACTCAGCTAATGGCAATTTCTTCTTCTCAGCAGCCAGGCCGAAAGCTCTGAGCCCTCTCTGCCTGCTCCCTTTCTGCCCTGCCCCGCATCCTTCAGGAACTGTTGTTGTTTGATCTCTGAGGGGAGTCCAGAATCCAGCCCTCCCCCGACCTCACCCTGTTCCAACAGCTTCCTAGCCTCCTTGCTCACAGCCGGGCCTTCACGCAGCACCCAGATCCATCTCCTTAAAGGGTGTCCCTCATCTGTCCAAAACCTAACGGCTTCCCACTCACTGAGCAAAGAAGCAAAAAGCCTTTTTCCTGACCCACTAAGTGATCTGTAGCCCTCCCTGCCTGTCTTTTAAAAACTAACACAAACCAGACTGCCTCAACCAATTCTGTCCTTTCTCCCCCGAGAAGAGCTGCCCCTCCACTTCTACCATCTCCACAGTGTACTAAAACCAGTTTCTTGCCAGTTATCAGTGACCCTCACTGCTTGATACCATCCACGTACCCACATCCATACGTGTCCACATCCAGATCTGACTTTTCACTCTCACTGCATTTCACTTTGTTGAAAACCTCCTCCCTCTGAAAACTCCTCGCTCAGGCTTCAACATCATCCCTCCTCAGGTTCACTTCCTACACACCTGCTGCTGTCCCTTACACGTCAGCTCTGTCCTCGGCCTCCATCGTCCTTAACACTTGCTTCCAAGTCTCATCCACACCCAGCTCAGTTCCACCCTCCACATCCACTCTCTTGCCTAGTACCATTGATGAGAACTGCCAGAGGCCCTCTGAGTTTGTCTCTGCCCTCCCATCCTCACTGATGCGGCCTAGACTCCAGCGACAGCTCTGATAATGGTTTCTTTGACTCCATTCCTGCCCCTCTTCCTAATCTACTGTCTGCACTAAGACCCAGCGGGGCCTCCTCCGGCCAGTTTCCTAACAGCCTATGACAATGTCACACTCCCCCAGGCTCCACATGGCAAGACCTGGTGCGATCTAACCTCTGCCTGCCTGTCAGTCCCCAAAAGCGCTGGACACTCCAACCGCAGTGAATCTGAGGCAGTCCCCAGCAGCGGCTTCTCTGTACACTATACCCTTCTGGCCCCCACCCTTGCCCCCAGTCCTCTGGCCAAACTGTACTCCTTCTTCAAGATTCAGCTCAGTGGCTTCCTCCAGGAGGTCCTCCCAACAAGTTCTCACATCCTCTGTCACACCCTCATCACCCCATTCTGTCTGTTCACCCATCTGTCTCCCTTCTATTCAGTGAGGATGGCCCTACCCTTACTTATTCCCTCCAGCTCATTCATTCTTATAGCGCATAACGAGTATGCACGAAATACTTAGTATATGAATGAAAATGTGAACACAGAAATTCAGAAATATCCAACTAGATTTTCTCCCTTCCAAACAGCCCTTCATGGATTCTTCCTCTGTCATCCTGGGTTGGTAATAATAAAAACCATACCACACCAGGCTCTATTCCAAGAGTGTGACATATACGACCCTATTTAATCCTGGAGCAATTCTGCTACTATTATCTCTATTTTCAATTGAGAAAAACTAAAGTGCAAAAATATCGAGTTGACTCAGGCAGAAAGTGGCACAACCACGGTTGATGATGGTCCAAACTACCGCATGTATTGTTTCTTGAGAGCACGCTTAAGGAGAACACACCAAAATTACTATCAGCCCAAGCAAAAGACAATTTTGAAAAACTAAATTCCTAAGCAAACAAAAATCGGCTTTGGGGGGCTCGCCCCTTGCTTCTGGCTTGGTCCTCTCTCTGGCTCCTTCCACAAAATAGACAGTTCCCCAGAGGCGGGGTGTCCGCACCCACCAAGCCAGGCCCCAGCTCAGGTCCTCGAGGCCCGAGGCCCCCTCTGCGGCGGCCCCTGCCCGGAAGGCCCGCCTCACCTTGTCACCGAGACCCTCGGCCTCCTCCGCCAGGAGGGAGCCTCCGTCGGGCAGCAGCAGGGCCGTGTCGGTGGTGGAGGAGGAGCGGGGGCGGCCCTGGTGCTGGTGCAGGATGGCGGCCAGGCCGCTGTCCTGGGGGGCCTTGCGCAGCAGGTGGGGGCTGCCGCGCTGCGGCTCCAGGGAGCTGCTCTTGGCGCGCCGGCTGCCGCCCCCGCCGCCGTGCAGGCTGGCGCCCCGCTTGATGGAGGGCCGCGCGCGGATCTGCTGCAGCACGCGGTTGAAGGCGGTGGGCCGGCGGGCAGGTCGTGCAGGGACATGGCGTAGGACACGCGGTGCATCTCTGGGGAGCGCTCCTTCTCATCCGGGGACTCGTGGTCGGACATGCCCTGCTGCTGCTGCTGCTGCGGGTCCTGAGACGACGGGGGTTCCCTTTCCCGCGACCGGCGGCGGCTGTGGAACAGGTGCTTCAGGCCGTGGCCAAACATGGAGCCTTCTGAGAGCTGCTGGATTTTCTGAAGGGAGAAGCATGAAGAACCCTGTGAGTGCAAAGCTGGTTGGGGGCTGAGGTAAGGGGTCTGTTCCTGGGATACTAGTGCAGCTCCTACAGCCTCCTGAAGCTGGAAGATCCCCGTGAACGGCTTCCGGAAGGGGGCAACCCAGACCCACTCCTCTCCTCCCCAAATACAGGTATGTCCATGGCTTCCCTCGGGACACTCCTAATCTGCATATAGTCCACGGTCACTGGTCACGGTATCCTTGTGGCTACCGTCTGGGACTCAGTGGCGCATGCTGGCAGAACTTAGCTCATGAGTTTTATCCCTCTGGATGGATTCTCCCTCCACCCCTGAGACCTCCCTCCTTCTAGATCAGATCCTTCCTCAAGGTCCTCTTTTGGCCCAAAGGATGCCTCATTGCAATGCTCCTTGGGAAAATTAGAGTCATACAATCAGATTATACTATGTAGCAGATATTGTTAATCATCTACCCAATATCTATTTTTTCTTTCTTCCCAAATTGCATGGCCTTATTGCACCACACTAAAAATTCTTGCTTCATCAGAGGCCCTGGCACCCTAGGGTAGCTACATGACACAGTCTTGGCCAATGAAAAGCAAGATGAGCTTTCTGGGGGAACTTTACCTTTCCTAATAAAGGCACTAGCCCTTCCAGCCCTTCCCACCTGGAAGGTGGAGGTAATGCCTGGATCATGCTTTATTTACCAACAGCCATTTTGGTAAAGCCCCCAGGGATATGCCTGGGCATCTGATGACCCTATGGATTCAACAAACCAGGTGTGGATGCCTACCCTGGGATTCTGGTTCATGAAATAAACAAGTCTATCTTTACCTATACAACTTTAGAATAATTTTCTCTTATTTATAGCCTATCTCATTTCTGACATAGCAATAAATTTTACTGAAGCTTCCAGGTTGATGAATACTTCCACGTGCCAGGAGGGTAGCACATCCCAGTTCCAGGGCAACAGAAACTCCTGTACCCAAGACCCTTCCAGACATCTTCACTGGAGGTCAGTTGCTCAGGGCCTAAAGTGTGCACTCAGGTTATTCGCACCCATGAAGCGTGCCTCTTCATTTGGCTGTTCATTTGCATCCTGCATAATAACCTGGTAAATGTTAAAAAGCACACAAACGACGTGCACGGGCACACCTGGCAGTGCAGGCAGTGAAGGGACGACTTCCTCGGCATCACATCAGGACCAGCTGCCCACAGGCTGGAGCAAACCAAGGGGGCGCTGGAGCCCAGGGCTGCCCTGGCTCCAGGCTCTCACAGTCCTGCCTCCATCTCTCATAATCCTGCCCCTGAGGTGCTCCACCTGCTCCCCAGGCAGAACTGCTCAGACAGGGGCAGCCTACTGCCTGGCCATGTGCAGGGCGAGGCCATGTGCAGGATAACTCCAGACCACTGCTTCTGCGTGGCGGCCAGCTCACGTGGTGGAGCCAACCCTCAGCAGAGAACTTCAGAGCCAGCAGGCAAAGGGCTGAGGCTTGGAGAGCCAGAGGAACCCTTAACTCCTGAGAGGGGAACACAGAACCAAGCAACCCGGAGCTCCAGGAGGTCTTCATCTGTAAGGAACGCCCTCGGGAGGCAGCCTGTCAGCTAGGAAACCTTCCAAAGGATTACAAGTACTGGATTTTCCTTTTTTCTAGAAACAAACTTATAGAGGAGAAAACGTGAACCATGCAGACACCAAGAGAAAACCACCTTCAGATCTGTATTAGCCGACCGCACTCACTGTAGGCTACCCACATAGGTATTTCTGGGCTTCCCTTGTGGCTCAGCTGGTAAAGAATCTGCTTGCAATGCAGGAGACCTGGGTTTGATCCCTGGGTTGGGAAGATCCCCTGAAAAGAGGAAAAGCTACCCACTCCAGTATTCTGGCCAGAATTCCATGGACTAGGAGCCTGGTGGGCTGGATTGGGAAGATGCCCTGAAAAAGGGCATGGCAACCCACTCCAATCTTCCTGCGAGGCCATGTGCAGGATAACTCCAGACCACTGCTTCTGCGTGGCGGCCAGCTCACGTGGTGGAGCCAACCCTCAGCAGAGAACTTCAGAGCCAGCAGGCAAAGGGCTGAGGCTTGGAGAGCCAGAGGAACCCTTAACTCCTGAGAGGGGAACACAGAACCAAGCAACCCGGAGCTCCAGGAGGTCTTCATCTGTAAGGAACGCCCTCGGGAGGCAGCCTGTCAGCTAGGAAACCTTCCAAAGGATTACAAGTACTGGATTTTCCTTTTTTCTAGAAACAAACTTATAGAGGAGAAAACGTGAACCATGCAGACACCAAGAGAAAACCACCTTCAGATCTGTATTAGCCGACCGCACTCACTGTAGGCTACCCACATAGGTATTTCTGGGCTTCCCTTGTGGCTCAGCTGGTAAAGAATCTGCTTGCAATGCAGGAGACCTGGGTTTGATCCCTGGGTTGGGAAGATCCCCTGAAAAGAGGAAAAGCTACCCACTCCAGTATTCTGGCCAGAATTCCATGGACTAGGAGCCTGGTGGGCTGGATTGGGAAGATGCCCTGAAAAAGGGCATGGCAACCCACTCCAATCTTCCTGCCTGGAGAACTCCCATGGACAGAGCAGCCTGGTGGGCTGCAGTCCATGTGGTCGCAAACAGCTGGACACGACAGAGTGACTAAGCACAGCGCAGCAGCACTCTCACTGCCACTTGACACCTCAGCGTGGTTTGTGCAGACAGCTACACTTAGATCTGATGTTAGTAACTACGCACACTACTATGGATTTGTGTCAAAGTGGAGGATTTTCATTTTTCACCCCGTTTGAATAGTCCCACAATCTTCAAAGTAGGTGGGGCCTTTATAACACCCATTTTACAGACCAGATAAGTTTTATCACCACAGCTCACTGTGAACTTATGGTTTACAGTTTTCAACATGCTCTTTCTCCTGCATGATCTCACTCAACTTTCCCAGAAACTAATAAAAGCAACAGCGGCAACATTTCCATTTTTAGGTGAGGAGATGAAGGTGATTACCACCACTCCTCAAGAATTTAATCCTGGGGCAGCCCTGGAGGTGCCGGGTCTCCCCACGGAGCCACCGCCTCCAGGGCCAGCCTGGGGCAGAGTCGCCTCAGGTAAAACCACCATGTTCAAGGAAGACCGGAGAGAGGTGTGCATTCTGCCAGACTTGGAAACCCCAGATCTTGTGGCCTCTGGACCAGAGACAGGCCGGGACACCCTCCCCCTCCTCGAGCCCAGGCTGATACCAGACCTTCCTGCAGACATCACGGATGGGGCCAGCTGGCTCTGGCACTTGCCCAGCAACTTCTGCCAAGTGGTCACATTACATATTACAAACGGTCTTTCTAGCATTCTACTCCAGGCCTCTTCCTTCCCTCCCTGGTACTCCCAGCCTAGCTTCTCCAACACTGAGGCCCCTCTTCCACATCGACGCAGATACAGATTTCCTTCAAAAGACGGCACTAGAGTTCTGAGGCATCTCTTCTCCCTGAGCCCCAGGAGGTTGGGGTAGGCGCTGGGGACAGCAGCCACCACTGTCTGCCATGTTGCTTGCATCCAAAATACCTTGGTCTGATTATTTTAAACATCATACGACAGCGTTTTTCAAGGTGCTTTCCGATGTATGCTATCCTTCTCGCCTGACACGAGTGTAAGCCCGGAAGGCAGGATGTGTCTCCATTTTACAGATGAAGAAATGTGAGCAGAGCACAGCTAAGTGGCTCGATTCCATTCCCGGGGAAGAGTCTCCAACTTCTACTCAAATGAGCCTCCGCTGGCTCGCAGGCCAATTCCGAGACTAAAGCACACACAGTATTTACACAGGTCCCAGAAGAGAATTGGCATCACTGACTCAATGGACATGAGTTTGAGCAAGATCTAGAGATGGTGAAGGACAGGGAAGCCTGGTACGCTGCAGTTCATGGGGTCGCAAAGAGTTGGACCCGACTTAGCAGCTGAACAACAACGAGAATGGAACGGCATCACAGGCAGGATCAAAACAGACCAGAATGCCTGAGTCACGGGGAGCTCAGTCCCCGGAACCGCGGCGGCGCCTCTTCTCGTGTTACACTGTGGGACGTGGGCAAGACCTGTAACCAGTGCAGGTCTTCCTTGCCCACCCTGCCCTTCGTTCTGCAGGTCAAGGAGAGACAGGGTGACCCAAGGACCTTCGTCCCAGCAGCACGGAGGAGTCTGCCAAGTCCATGGTGGGGAAGAAGAAAAAGAACAAAACAAAGAAGGCAAAGAATGATGGGGGCAGGGAGGTGGGTCTCTACAAAGGAGTTTTTCCTCACAAAGTGCAAGGCAAGAGAGCAGAGTGATACATGCATGTGGGTGTCAGAGAGGAGATGGTTAAGGAGTTTTGACGTAACATGGTATTTAAAAAAAAAAACAAAAACAAAAAACCCAGCATACACACACATAACCAGCCTCAAGTTTGGAAATGAGGAAAACCATGGTGACTAGCTTGAGGGAACTCAGCCACCAACGCAGCAGAAAGCACCACCTGCTCTGACTAACAGGTTCCAGCTACTAAACGTCACTTGCTTCTCCACATTTTCTCCTGCTTTTCCCCAGCTGCCAGGAGCCATTTTGGTGGCCGAACGCAGCCATGTATTTATTAGGAGAGGAGAGCTGAGCTGCTTCAGAGGCAGAGGTGGGATACGAACAGCTCTCCCGATCCACGATCCACGAGAATGAGCACGGTCTGTCCCACAACTGTCCAGAGGCTGGAAGGGAGGCAGAATGCAGAGCACCCCAGGGCTAGAAGCCCACCCTGCAGAGGGAAACGAGAGACGTTTGCTGCCCTCCCCTGAGCCGTCTTTAAGGGCAGGAAGGGCCCCACCTCCTTGGGGTGCCATCGTCCTCTCAGGAAGAAAGGGTGGACTAAATGGTTCCCGAAAGATCCTTCCTGAGAAGGCTGTGGTCTCCGAACAGTTAGGCTTCATCCGTTCTTCTCCCTGGGTGTGGGTCCCCAAAAGAGGAAGTCTGCCCCCAAAGCTGCAAACACAGCTGCCTGAGATCAAACAAAATGCTTTGGGGTGCAGCGACTTTGGTACCATCTGGTTAAAAATAGCCAAAAGTGGCTTCTAATTCTTCCAAGTCCCTGCGTTCTTAACAACTCCCATTAATGCTGAAAGGATCTTTAAAAGTGATGCTGACCTATAACTAATTACCCCACCTGGCAGCTGACTGCATCGCCCCTCCTTCCAGCTGGGTTTAAACGCCCTCTGCCCCACCACTGGTTTGGCAGGTAGGGTTCAGTGGGGTGACTGGGTCACTGTGAGCCTCAGCAAGCCTAGGTCGCCAACGTTCCTCTATTTATAGGGTCTCTATGGAAACAGGGCCAGCATTAAAGAGCTAATCACTGTGAAAACCCACAGAGTCCTACTCTCAAGATAAGAAGTGCATTGCAGAAGTCTCCGATTTCCCTTAAGAAGCCTTGGGTGGGGAGCCTGGGGCTGGAGCAGGAGAGGAGCAGTCGCCCCAGGTCTGGTGCTCATGGCCATAGTGGTGGAGAAGAGTGAGCGGCTGCAACTGTCTCTCTTAAAAACACAGTGATAAAGGCTTTTGGAATAATTTTTTTCTTCCCCAGCAACCCAGCTGACATTAAAAAAAAAAAACAAAAACAGATTTCAACTCAGGGGCAAATGATTTTCCCATTCTCAATTTTATTTAAACTTCTTATTCCTTTATTGCTCAGAGAATTCTGCCTGGAGTCAATGCAAGTCAGGCCCAGGGACCTCATGCAATGGGTCTTTAGGCAGAATCAGCTCAACATATACCAGCATAAAAGATTTTCTGATTAAAGTTATCTTCCTGGTGTGCCCTCTCTCTGCCTCTGCTCATCCTACCCACCCTTCACCACTCACTTCCCCTGCTCCATACAGTTCTCTCATACCACGCCACTCTAAAGAGATCTCACCACCCTGCTCTGAACCCCAGAGAGTTTGTTATCTACACCATTCATCTTGCCATTAATCATGTTCTGCCTTGTGACATGGCTCTCTCAAGCTGTTATCCAACTTTTCACTAGCTTCTGCATGGAATCCTCAATGAGCACATGGAGGGCAGGAGCTATATCATCTATTATCTCTGTGCCTCCAATACTAGCGGGCAGAGACCTTCACATCAATATGGCCACAGAAAGTGAAAGTATTAGTCATTCAGTCATGTCTGACTCTTTGTAACCCCATGGACTGCAGCCTGCCAGGCTCCTCTGTCCATGGAATTCTCCAGGCAAGCATACTGGGGTGCACAGCCAATCCCTTCTCCAGGGGATCTTCCCGACCCAGGGATCGAACCCAGGTCTCCCGCATTGCAGGCAGATTCTTTATCATCTGAGCCTCGTCGCTACTTAATAAATTTCTGAGCGGAAACTATGCATATCTACAAGATCATCTTAAAAAAGAGATTTAATCCTTAGACAATTACCTTTCCAAAGATTTAAAAGCTCAGTTGCACAATTTTTTCTCATGTCTAGCCCAGATCTCTCCTGCTGCAGTTTAAACCTCATCTCAGTCTGTCATCTCAGTAACTGCCAAGATCGGGCTTCCTGGGGAAGGATGAACAGAGCCCAGGAGCCTGGATGTGTTGACTGTCCTCACAAATGGCTTAGGTCAAGGCCTATGTCCTCCCAGCTGGCTTTGTTTTCCAAGTGGACATCATTCAGCTAACCTGGCTGGATGCCTTTAGCCAATAGGTATGAAAAGTCAAATATTATCTTTTTCATACAGTCACAAAACATACCTGTGATCCCTCAAACAGCTTTGTTTTAAGTTCTTAACATGGAGAGAGGCTTAAGTGTTTGGTTGATGAAGCCGGACCCTGTCCAGTGTGGCCTCGTTCTAAGAACATATCATTCTTAACTATGAGGATTTCAAAGCCCATTTCTTAGAGGAGAAATGAAAACAGATGTGAATTTTGAGTTGGCCTCCAAGACCACTACTGAGAAGCCACCTGAGATTTGTTTTCCCCAGCCCTGACACGTATTTTTTAAAACTTCAACCTCCTAATTCAGGTTCTATCAGATGTTTCAATTCCTTGCTGAGGGAGAGATTCTTATTAATGAGATTGGCAGTGAAGACAATTAAATACACAAAAAACAGCACATTCTGTAGATGCCAAGCCTACAAGACAGTTCTCACTGGAACAAGGGCAGCTGGGGATTCATCTAGAACTCAACATGCAGCAGAACAGACAGCTTCATTTGGCATGTGCTTTCCCACTGGCCAACAATTCCTGCTGAGTCCATGTCCAGAACGTCTCCGAAAATTCCTGAAGGCAGAGGGGGTGGGGGAGGGGCAACCAGGCCCAAGGACCCTCCATGATCCTCCCATTAGGTCCAGGTGGAACAAAAACAGACACCCTCTGAGTTCTTCATCGCCCTCCACGGTGCCTGACTACTTACAGGGCTGGGGAACTGCAATTAGCAAAGAGGAACTGGCCTTACACGGGACCTGGCACTTGCCCTCTCACGTAGAAAGCGCTCTCCTCTTTTTCGGTAATTAAAGTTCCACCCTTTACAACTTGCTCTATGCACACTTCTTCTGATCAGCCTCTTATATTTCTGATTTCATCAGTGATGCTCGAAGCACCCTTAAACTTAGGTGTGCCTTGATGATGACTTTCTTGCAAGTGTTTCGGCCTGTTTGCCTAGAGGCCCAGGCAGCACTTCCTGGCAAAGAACTGATCCCCCATTTCCTTATTCTTGGCTCTACCTCAACTGTATCTCTCCAGATGAAACCTCTCCTAGGGTCCCACTCCCACCTGAGACTGCAGAAATCTTCACGCTGAAACATGTCCCTTCTGCAAGACAGCTGGGGGCCCCCTGTTGCAGAAGGCCAGAGAGCCCTGCCTACCGCCGGAACCCTTCCCCAGGCCCCAGAGCACAGGCACCTTTCCACCCTACCAGCATCCCACGAAGCTGCTGATCTTCTCTGTTGAAAAAGTAGAGAAACCGAGGCCCATAAATTTTATCAAAACCCAGGGCCTTAAAAATAAACGAACAGAAAAATAAGCAGAAGCTTCTTGGGAATGTAAATGTTCCCCCTCTCGGGTAGCAGGTAGCTGGGGTATCTATTTTGCCCCTGTTATTTAAAGGGTACACATACTCTTAGACACTTTTACATACATGGCATGTTTCACAATCTAAAACAGGCTTTCCCATGGAAGCTCAGTGTCTGCTGCCCCGTGAAGCCTTCGCCAGCGGGCTCTCTGGGAGCGGCGAGGAACGGGGTGCACCTGTGCTCAGCACAGGCTGTGAGCCAGCAAGGACAGTCCTACGGATTTAGCTGTGAGTTTCCCTCAGCTCTTTGGTTTCGAATCGCTCTTCACTCCAAGCAGACAGGAAGACCAGTGAACGGCACAGATGAAGGCACCCAAGTGAGTCCCGAGTTACAAGCACTTCAAACCAGGTCAGGGATGATGCACTTCAGAGCACCCCTTTCTTCTTTTGGAAAAAATATTAATACTGTTCAGAACTCTCTGGGGAAAGGAATCGCAGAGGCATCTGCGAAAGGAAAGAGACGCTCAGGGAAAGTCTAGGGGATGGTTTCTGGGCAGCACACCCAGGGCCTTCCTTTCACAAAGGCCAAGTCCTCCAGTTGCTCAGGGGTGGGAGAGATAGCAAGGCTGGCGATTTCCTCTCCTGCCCTCGGGCTTCTACAAGGCCTCAGGGCAGAGCCAGCTGACTCTCGTGCTTAGCCGCCCACCCCGGGCCTCAGCGACATCGACCACATGTCGTGTTTCTAACAGGAACATGTGCTCCATGTCCCTTTCTGCAGTTTTCCCCGAGCTCCTCCCACTCCGGCTCTCACTGGCACTGGGTCTACTTGCTGGAAAATCTCAGTGTACTTTTGGTCAGCCAACACTCTCTGTAAGCAGCAATCTAGTGTGTCCTCCTAGCTAGTAAGGAAACTGGCAGAAGCAAAGGCCTGGATAATGACCACAAATGAATCCAAGACATGAACTCAAGTGGTTCAACGGAGTCCAAGCCACAGGCCAAGCGGGAAGGCGATGCGACTCTGAATTTGGGGGCTCCTGTTGCAGGAGCGTCTGGTCACATTGCCCCTGAAGGTCACATCAAGTGTGCAGAGTAGCTGAGAAGGCCTCCAAAGCACCTGCATAAGCTGCCTGTGGAGCAATGTACTTTTTCGGGCTATTTTTCAGTTAGAGTTTTAAAATTGCTGCTTAACTATTTTTCCTTCTCACTGGTCCTCCACGGCCCCCAGTCTTGGATCCCAGGCCACCACAGGAGAAATCTATAGTGCAGTCCTCCACAACGCTGAAGGACAAGATGGGAGACCCCCGGAGCCCCTGCTCTGGGACTGCTCGACAAACTTGGCTATCAGGGCACATGCAGATCATTCTGTCCTCTCCTTTTGCCCAACTTCCACCAGGTGCTTCAGACAAAGCTTTTTTTTTTTTCTCAAGACGATTTCCTCCACTGCACCTAATCCATCACAATGCCTGGAGTGTTACAAGAAAACAGCAGTGGACTAAGGGACCAGAAATTCCTATTTCCAAAGTTTAAAATGAAACCAAAACCAAGCCAGAACTGCAGGTTGCTCCAGGCCGGACACAGGTAGGGGACAGGGGGTGTTAAAATATCAAACTTACCCTATTCCGGTACCACCATCACACCTAAAACAATTTAGCTTCTACGCAGCGCTACAGCCAAAGATGGGGTTTTTCCATTGCTGGAAAACTATGCCAGTGCTGGAAAATAAGTTTAGACATACCTCAAAATTCCTAGTCCCTTTCCCCAGAAAAAGGCTCAGAAAAGTTGAGTCACTTGCCTGAGATCACACGGCAAATTAAACTGCAATAGTCCCCAAGTTGGTGTCTGTCTCTGAAGTCCCTACTTTGTAAACACGTGATAAAGCATACGGAGATAAACAGGAAAAGCCCTGCTTGTCTCCCCAAGCTCCCACAGAGCAGGCAGCAGCTAGGTTTTCCCCGAGCTGCCAGCCTGGGTTCACACAGCTGTGGTCAGCTCAGAAATATGTTTTCTGATGGGGGTGGAGGACAACTTGGACGGACAAGAAAAGAAGGTGTCCTTTTCTCACACCTGATCTCAACTTTGGTTCAGGGATGGCCCACATTTAATATCAAATGTAGAGCTGTTGTTGCTGTGTCTGCCCCAACCAGAATGACAGTGTCAACCACCACCACCCTCCCCAAAAAGGAGAGAGGGAGAGAGTATAAGAGGGAAGCGGGTGTAGATGGATGTGCTTCTTTCAGCAGGTTTATCTACAGAGGCAAAGACACTGCAGCCCCCACCACAAGCCCACCTTCCCTTGAGAAGGCAGCGGGGGAGATGAACGGAGCCGGTGGTTCTCACTGTGGCCGGAGCTGAATCGTGGGGGAGTTTCCAAGGCTGCTTTTCACGGACTCGGGGTGAGGATCCTATCTCGCCAAGGAATCAGGGTGTGCTGGCCAGACCCATCTGGATCAGCCCAGCAGGAAGCTGAAGTTTGCAGCAGAAGGCTGCCCCTCCCCACGTCAGCACTCAGGGCAGCCCTTTTCCTTCACCATCTCATTGAAAATAGGAACCACGGCTCCTGACCACTCAGGTGGCCTCAGAGGTGGCAGGTGGGCCAGGCACCAAGGACTCTCCCTGCACTGCCTACCCAGTAGAGTTCATCTTACACGTAAAGCTAGCCCCGATCCTCTAAAAAAGGGCAGCAGCAAAATCAGAGGTTACGTTCAAAGAACTGCCACCAATTTTTAAGATACACACATGGAGGCAGAAGTCACCTTCTTACCCCTCCCCAAGAAACACAGACAGGTAACACACACAGGTAAGAGCACACTCACCTGCGCTCTGACTTCCTGGCTCTGTGCCGCTCAGGCCAAACGAGGAGTGTCATTGGTTTATTCTGGCGAGCTCCTTAGTGGCTGCTGCCGTAGGAGACAGGCTTTATTTAACATAATGGAGTCCTTTTGCTCCCCTAGCCAAGACCTTGCAACCCCTCTGGAGAAAATCTCCCCCAGGCATCAATCTCCAAGGCGTCTAAGTTCCTTCCTTGGGCTGACATCTCTCTCAGCCCGGCGGCGAGCTTGCTTGAGAAGCCTGAGCCTGCAATTCCTGTGGCAGCTCCAGCAAAGGTGCATTATTTATCACACTGCTGTTTTAGTTAATATAGAGACATATCCAGTCCAGCTCAATAATTGTCTCGGCAACCTCAAGCTGTAAAATAAAGGACTCCCAGCTGCATGTGGCCGCCTCTTTCGGATCCTGGTTCTCCCTGCCGGCTGATCATGTGTGCAACTTGAACCGAGGCCCCAAACCAGCGCAAGCACCAAGCGGCCACCTGTCAGTTCTCCACCCTGGGGGCTGGTTTAGGAAACCAGCCCGGATCTCCAAGCACTAGCTTAACCTCTGGCTCCACCTAACGGCAGGAAGCCCACACTCCCCTTTCACAGATGGACAAACTGAGCTTCAATCCAGGAAGGTCCCAGAAAGAGGTAATTAATTCAACAAAGGAGCTAATGGTCCTTTGCTTGGGTTCCCCCCGCCCTGTCATTTTCTTCCCCTTCCAGGAAGGGGAAGGGATGTCAACTTTTTAGTTAGCATTTCGGATTTCTCCAGCTCTTTGTCTGCGAATAGCGCTTCACACATATTATTCAACCTTCGATGCGTGAGTCACTAGAACGTCTGCTGAATAATGAGGAACAAACAGAGGCCTGAAATAAGCTGAAAGACAGAGGCACAAATGGCACCTGAGATCTAGCCCAGGGTCTGGCTGAACATCTGCTCATCCTCTCTGACCTCCGTCTGGCTTCCCCATCGCTTTTACTCTGTTACAGCACTTCTGCCTGGGGCGGGGAAAGCTAAGTCGCCGGCTGGGCTCTCAAGGGGAGGGTCTGCGCTCACCTTTAAATCGGGAGGCTTGCTTCGGGGACCCGGGTTGGGCGCCGCGGCAGCGCCCGCATCCGAAGTTGGCCCGCCAGCAGAGTTAGCACCCGCGGCCTCCCCAGGCCGGATGTCCGCACCCGGCAGGTGGCAAGCAGCATCTTCCAGCCCGGCTCCATCCTCCTCGCCCGGCTGTTGCTGCAGCTCGTCGGATTTGCACCTCTTCATGGTGTAGATGGGTCGGCAAGGGGAATCTGTCCTTCCAGCGCGCCGTCCTGGGGGGAGACCGCACCCCCTCTTACACTCAGAAACGAGGCTCGGGGTCTAAATTATTAACGAGGAGGGGAGTCGGGCGGATCACAGTCTCTTGAATTGAAAAAATAAACCTTTTCAAGGGAGAGTGAGGGAAGGGCGAGGAGCGGGGAGCCTTGGTTACAGCTTGGAATAGTTCATCGCCACCGGGGGAGCGAAGGCAGGTCACAGTCGAGGTTGGGCAGCAGGAGTCCTTGGGCAGTCATTGGAGCGGGAGGAGGAAGACAGCCCCCGGCCCCCAAACTTTCTGCTTCAGGGCACGCGCAAGGCGGAGAACCGGGCGGCACCGCGCATCCCTCCCGGCGGGCCGGGCTGCTGGGCGCGGCAGGCATGGGGCGGCCGGCCGGGCAGGTCCTCGTCTGCCGCCCTTGGCGACGACTGCGGCCCCCCGCCCCGCCGCGGGCCCCCGGCCCGCACCTGCTGGCGGAGGAGCCCGCAGCGCGCCCCCGCCCCGCCCGCGCGCCCGGCCCCCGCCCGCCACGCCGCCTGCTGCAAAGCCGCAGCCGCGGCCTGAGCCCGCGGCCAGCGTGCAACCTAGCCGGCCGGTGCGGCGGCCGGGCGGGGGAGGCGAGGCTAGGAGGGCGTGACGACGGCCGCGGGCCAATGGGGAGCCCCGAGGGCCGGGGGGGGGGGCGTCGCGGCCGCGTCCTTGGGGTTGGTTGCACCGCGCGATCCCCCCAGGAGCAATCGGGAGGGCTGGAGGATTGCGTCTTAGCATTGCGGACAGCGGGCTGCGGAGTTGAGATAGGGGCGTCGGGCCACCGAGGCGCGATTTTAGCAGAAGCACCCGAGGGACCCTTCCAGGAAACACTCTGTCGGGGTGTCCCCCACCCACTCATTTTATTTGGCGGGGAGGAGGCGCCATTGGGATGCTTATCATCACTCCTTTTTTGCTCTAACTTCGCACGAGGAAGACGCAGATCCTAAGACCCTTGATCTGAAACGCGGACAGATTGCTACCTTCAGAGCTGCAAATACAAAGGGAAGGAAGAGAGCGGTGTTCTGCCCCATCGCCTCCTCCCCTAATTATCTAAAGAGTCTCAGCTTTGTGCTCAGAAATAAGAAAGTATCTCATTTTTGAACACAATAAGGCAATGGCACCCACTCCAGGACCCTTGCCTGGAAAATCCCATGGATGGAGGAGCCTGGTAGTCTGCAGTCCATGGGGTCACTAAGAGTCGGACACAACGGAGCGACTTGACTTTCCCTTTTCACTTTCATGCCTTGGAGAAGGAAATGGCAACCCACTCCAGTGTTCTTGCCTGGAGAATCCCAGGGATGGGGGAGCCTGGTGGGCTGCCGTCTATGGGGTCGCACAGAGTCGGACACGACTGAAGTGACTTAGCAGTAGCAGTAGCAATATATGTGAGAGTTTTTGCAAACTGTGAAGCAGCTTTTAAATAAGAAGGGGTTTTAATGACAGGAGGTTGAAATGTGGAAGAGAGGAAAGGAATTCAATCTTTCCCCCCTGTAACTCTCAGCAAAACTGCACTGAGTAATCTGGAGGCAGAAGAGAGCAAATACTGGGGTTACCAAGAGGTGGAGCTGGGTAACAATAACAACCCCATCCGAGTAGCTACCTTGTGGTTACTGTGCATACCATGGGTTTTGCCCACCCAGCAGCCTAGATGAACAGTTCTGGAAGTAGGTCCCAGGACCAGCAGCCTCAGCTTCACCTAGAAACTTGAGACAAGTGCAAATTATTGGACACCATCCAGACCTATCTGGAGAAGGCAATGGCACCCCACTCCAGTACTCTTGCCTGGAAAATCCCATGGATGGAGGAGCCTGGTAGGCTGCAGTCCATGGGGTCGCTAAGAGTCGGACACGACTGAGCAACTTCACTTTCACTTTTCACTTTCATGCATTGGAGAAGGAAATGGCAACCTACTCCAGTATTCTTGCCTGGAGAATCCCAGGGACGGTGGAGCCTGGTGGGCTACCATCTATGGAGTTGCACAGAGTCGGACATGACTGAAGCGACTTAGCAGCAGCAGCAGCAGCAGCCAGACCTATTGAATCAGAAATAGTGGGTCCCAAGATCTGTTTCAACAAGTGTTTCAGGTCATTCTGATGCATGCTAACGTCTGAGAACCACTGGCCTAGACCGTAGTGAAGGGAGCACTTAGCGTGTGAGTCACAGTGGTCTCTAAAGCGTTTCACAGTTTCCCAAGCTCTTTCACACCCATAGTACCATTCTAGCCTCACTTCACTTACCCTTTCAGGCCTGCCAGTCTGTGAGTTTCCTGACTCTGTTCTTTTTCCTCATTCCAACCACTTGTTTTAATGCGTGTCCTAGAAGTGTTAAGTATTTACTTCGACCAAGCAGCTACTTTCTAAACAAGGCAGCTCCAATTTTAGAACACAGAAGTTTATAATGGGCTAGAAATGCAAAGTCCCCTCCACCTCCGCTACACAGTGTCAGGCACAACGTGGAAAACGGGGCCACAAGTCTCTAGCATTTTCAGTGGTGAGGGAAAAGCAGAATGCCAGTGAAGTCTGTGGCAGGACAAGGCAGACCCAGTCGGGCTGATGACCCTGGTGCATGATGTCACTGTCCCCTGATGGCTCACCCCAGGGAAGTGCAGGGGTCCCACAGACCCTGGACAGGTCTCGGGTGGCAAATGGCTCATGACCTGACTCTAGGCCGAAGAAAAGTGGAGGCTGTCAGTGTGAAGCTCTAAGGAAGCAGAGACCATTATCATTCTGAATTACATTTCCTTTCCATACTAGGTTGAAGCTAACTTTGAATTTTATATTTATGTTTTCATGTACACATAGCATGATGTCCAGATTTCCTGTTTGTGCCCATATTTTCCGAGGAGTGATGCAGGTCAATAAAAAAGTGTGTTTCATGAAATCAGCCAATACTTTACATTCAGTTTTGCAGAGACAGCCTTGAGAGGTTAAGAGCTCAGACTCTGCAGCCAGTCTGCTTGTGGAGAAATCCGGCTCTGCTATCCACTGACTGTGGGATTGGAAGCAAGTTATCTAACCTCTTTAAGCCCCAGTTTCCTCATTTAGAAGTGGCGATACCAACCTTATCGGGTGTTGGGTAACATAGGGTGTTATATATATAATATATATAAAGCACTTAGACATTGCCCAGCAGAATGAGGGCCATCGATTTAAACAAAAATGTCATCCAGCTTCAAAAAGTTGAACATTCCACTCCTGTGATTCTATCCTTGGGAGTTCAAATGTGTCTCACCCATTTCTGACCTACATTGAGTGTCATATTATGCTGCCAAAGAAGTTTGGGTGAGAAGTTGTGTAAAGAGCTGTGTGACATGCAACCACCAGTTTGAAGATGATGACAATTTTTCATTAGCCATAGTCAATTATTGAGTACCTAAAATAAAGAGAACTTGAAAATACTTGGATTGAAATTTTATTTAAAGGACTAGATTATTCTATTAAAGGTTTCTTGGGAAAATGTAGGCACATACTGTATTTTGATGTTCACAATAAGATAAAAATGTATAAGTTTACAATATAAGAGATTATATTCAGTATGTAGGAGTAGCATTTTCCAGTTTACTTTGGTTCCACTGGTTAATTATAAATAACATGATGTAATGGGAAGAACACTTGTCTTGGCATTAGAAAATTCATGTAAGAATCCTGGTTCTGTTACTCTCTGCATGTTTTGGGGGCAACCAAATCCCTTAACCTCTCTTATCCTTGGTTTTCTCTTCTGTAAGCAGGGGCTACTAGTCTCTATCCTCACATGGTTATTTTAAGGATTAAACTGAAAACGCTTGTTGAAAAACAAGTGTGAAAACATGTGACACACAGTAGGTGCTAAGCTTGAATGAAACAAAAATAATTAACAAACTCGTCTAAACCCACTGTCTGCCACATGAAAAAGGTGGGATTATCCCACTAAGCTTAATGTTTTTTGTGAAAGGAAATCCCAATTAGGCTGCTCAAAGGGGACACTCCTGGTAATATCAATTGCTAAACTAATAATGTATAAACAAGGAGGATAAAGATTAGGCTTATAGAATCCTGTTTTCCTTGTCAACAGCCAGTTCATTTACCTTGAAAATGATGAAGCCTTCATTGTTGACGATAAGGTGCCAAGATCAACAGGTAAGCATAAAGTTGTTTCTTTTTTTTTTTTTTTGTAAATCCAATTAATACTAAGAAATAAAAGACTTCTCTTTTCCCAATAGCAAGAGGCAGGAAATTGTTTCCTATTCTGTGGGAATTCATAAACAATTTTTTAAACATCAAGTGGGTTGTCAGAGAGCTATTTTTTTCAGATTTAGCATACTAACTAGAGTGCTTTGCTTAGAAGGTAAAATTACTCTCTTCAGACACTAAATGTAATAGTTTTGATCACTGTATCTTGATACCAACATCGCTACAAGCATTCCTTTGTTATTGTAATTTTCTTCCCTTTCTTTTGGAGATTTCCACTTTCACTCGTTGCTCTCCCTAAAAGAAACTGGGTTCTGTTGGCATAGGAGGTGTAAACTATGCAAATAAGCATCAGGGAGATTGGCTGAATAGCTGCTGATGTCACAGTCCCACCACCTAAGTACATGCTGTTTATTGGCTATTGAAAGAGGCAGGCAGGACTGGGAAGGCTCTGCATCGCTTGTGAATTGGAGAAAGCCCTTAAGTCTAAACTAAATTTTATTCTGTGTTTTTTTGTTTTTGTTTTTTAGTTAAAATGTGCTCAGAAACATTTTCCAATATGTTATTACATTTTTCCATGTTATTCCATATGTTATTACATCAACATATGTCTAGGTAAACATTTTGAATGATTGTTTACCATTCTATCAAGTGACTATATCATGGTTTATTTAGCCTCTATCCACCTTATTCTCAGGTATTCATTTCAGCTTTCTGCCTTCAAGTATAAAACTGTAATTACTGTTTTTACTGAGAAATTGTGTTTATTATTTCCTCCATTGCATAGAATCTCTGACACCTAACTAGCAATGCTTTAAAGGAATAAACAAGCCTGGTTTGTCACTTTTTAACCATCTTTCTCCTGGCTTTCCTAAGACCTGCATGGGAAATCCAAAGTCTATCTCATCCCTGGCAGTAGTGAATCTCCTATCTGTAATACAAAAAGGGGAAGTTCCTGCTTCTAATTTCAGGGCGGATGCATATTCTTCATTCTGGGTGCTTGTTGCTTCTTAGTAATGGGAGAAAAGTCACAGGAACCATGGCCAGAACAGAGGAGGTTTGTAAAGCATAAACTTAAACCCTGATTGTCCTGCTCTGTGTGAGAGCCTGGGGCTGGTAAAATGGCTGCTTTGTGTCCTTTCCCATCCCCATAGGGAATCCATACAAATCCCTGGACAATCTGTTACTTAAAGCTGAAAATGCTAGACCTTAACGTATCAGAAAGAAAGAAGAGAAAAGAAAGAGAAAATCTCAGCTTTGCTCCAAGAGTCTCAGTTGTTTGTTATTTTACATCTGAAGATAAATATCTATGGCAGGTCCATCTATTGTTCTGTGTGGCACTTTTAGATATAAGATATATCTAGATATATTTAGATATAAGAGCAAGCATAAAGAACCATAGGGGTTAGGCATTTTGCTTGGAACCCTATGAATTCTCTGTTAATCTGCATGTCCAATCCGCAAGGTGAGTGTTACTCACCCTTCAAATGAGAAAACAGGCTCACAGGAATTATAGCACCTTCATAGGCCTGAGAGCTACACTTTCCTCTGTTTGACTCCGAACCTAAAAGCCAGATAGTCTTTTCCTAACTGTAATTTTGAGCCACTCTTGGGGTTAAGAATTTATCAGTGATTATTAAGCTACAGTCAGATGCATCTCCATTCATTCAAATATATTTATGAAAGAAATATAAAGGCTTTGCAAGATGCTTGTGGGAGATAGAGAACAAAAAAAAAAGACATTGGTCCCTGCCTGTGGACTTAAAGTCCAGTTGGGGAAATGAGACACAAATGAAATGTAAAACAACCACCTAAGATTTAAGTGGTAATGTCTGTCAATATTCCTAGGGGGAGATCATTAAGTGTCACAATCCCCAGAGAGAGAGAGAGAGAGATCTCCACGAGGGGTTAAGAGGATTCCAAGTAACAGTCATTCATCCATGAATATTAAAAGGATAAAATGTCACTTTAGGATGATTCTGAAGCCTTTCAGTAGGTGAGAACTGTATAGATCTTCCTGAATATAGAATCGCTCACTATTTGGATCTCTCTAATTTTATATCTGCATGTTTTTGAGTTTTTATGGCATATTAGTGATAGGAAAAACTTTTTTCTTTCTCTCTCTCTTTATTGCCTGAGAACACAGAACAGTGTTTCTCAAAGTATGGTTTATGGACTACCAGCAACATAAAGTGCCTTGAAATTGAGTGGCACATGTCGATTCCTGTGCCCCATCCCAAACTAATGGAAACAGAATTTCTGGGGTGGAGCCTGAAAATCTGCACTTTAACCAAATAACCTAGATGGTTCTTATGTTCACTAAGTTTGAGAACCACAGATGCAGGGGAAGACTTAGTTGATCACAATTATTGCTAGATTTGTGAATTAGTAGTCGCTCTGGTTCGATTCCTGGGTCAGGAAGATCTCCTGGATAGGGATAGGCTACTCACTCCAATATTCTTGCCTGGAAAATCCCCATGGACAGAGGAGCCTGGCAGGCTCCTCTGTCCATGGGGTGGCAAAGAGTAGGACATAACTGAGTGACTAAGCACAGCACAGCACCTTTTTATCAAGCATTATATGTTTGGCATACATTCCCACTTAGTGTATAAGACAAACTTTGTATACAAGTATCATAATCTCCATTTTACAGAAGAGGAAAATGAAGCTCAAAGAGAACTGAAGATTTGCCCTAGGTCACCTGGCTAGAAAGAGCTAGCTAAACCAGTTCTGCTTGTCTTCAGTGTTTATGCTTTTCCCACAATGCCTGCCGTGCCTTGTGCCTGGGGATTGAATGCTATTATATGTCATATAATTTCAGGCTAAATCTTTTAGTACCTTCCAGTGGCTGGTACTCTTGGCATATAAGATAACTAGGATTCAGAGATATTAATATATTCCCCAAATTACCTTCCACCAGTCGGAATGGAGCTTCTTATTCTAGTAGGAACATGAAATTGCAGGTTGATCAGTCTTGTCCAACTCTTTGCGACCCCATGGACTGTGCCTGTCCATGGGATTGTCCAGGCAAGAATACTGGAGTGGGTTGCCATTTCCTTCTGCAGGGGATCTTCCCCACCCAAGGTTCAAACCCTGGCCTCCTGCACTGCAGGAAGATTCTTTACCCTCTGACCCACCAAGGGAGCCTGGTGGCTTTTCCTCAGTTTTCTCATATGACTTTTCCACAATTTTACTTCCTCCTGAAATTCCTAAAACATTTTCCACCTGCTATTGGGGCCTCTTTTCTCTGGTGTTATTCATCCTGACACTTTGCAGCTAGTTTGGAATAGAAAACCATTAAGTGGAGTCCAGGCTTGTTTCTAACAGCTACCACACCTCTTCCCAATACAGAAATGAAGAGCTCAGTCTGTCTGAATCAAGATGGAAATGTCAGCTGCTTGAAATATCTTCTGCTGATCTTGTGACTACAAAGAGAAAAAGACAACTTCATCAAGGAAGCCTTTCCTGGGAAGGGGGAGTCACATTATCCCACATGAGATCTTATTCAAGAGTATTCATGCTTATGCTCTAAAGTGTTTTCAGGGAGTCTCGTAGGCCCCTAGGGCACATCCAAGCAGATCAAGGGACAAAGGGTTGTTTTCACTGGTAAATCTCCCAGGCTCGCCTTAAACCTCTCACAGGGTCCTGGTGAAAGAAGACAGTACTCTCCTTCAAATTGCAGTGACACAGCACAATTCAGTGATATAGAGCTGGAACCACATAAATGCCTGCACCCTTTCCCCCAGGAAAACCCCCCTGGGAATTATCCTGGGAAATAATCCAAAAAAAGAAAAGAGGCAGCAGCACAACAAAAAAAAATGTCTGTAACAATGCAAAACCTAAAACTACCTAAGTCCCCAAGAATAGAGAGTGGATGAGTAACAGTAGTATAAAAGATAACAGAATGTCAGGCTGTCATTAAAAGACGTAAATATGGAGAATATCTACATACAAAAAGCCTTCTTTAAATAACATAAAAGGAAAACATTAGAAAGCAAATTGTGTTGAGCTAGAATAAGGGCTCTGGAGTCATATGAATGTGTTTGAACTTAGACAAATCACTTAACCAGAATCTCAATCTCTTAAATAGGGTTAGAAATATATAATTTTCCAGGGTTGTCATAAGAATTAAAGATGATATCAGTTCAGTTCAGTTCAGTCGCTCAGTTGTGCCCGAGCGACCCCATGAATCGCAGCACACCAGGCCTCCCTGTCCATCACCAACTCCTGGAGTTCACCCAGACTCGCGTCCATCAAGTCAGTGATGCCATCCAGCCATCTCATCCTTGGTCGTCCCCTTCTCCTCCTGCTCCCAATCCCTCCCAGCATCAAAGTCTTTTCCAATGAGTCAACTCTTCGCATGAGGTGGCCAAAGTACTGGAGTTTCAGCTTTAGTCTTTTTCACTCTCCTCTTTCACTTTCATCAAGAGGCTTTCCAGTTCCTCTTCACTTTCTGCCATAAGGGTGGTGTCATCTGCATTTCTGAGGTTGTTGATATTTCTCCCAGCAAAGATGATATCAACTAAATGATAAAATTTGGATAAAGCTTGTGTAAGGATAGAAGGGGAGTGCTAAGAAATAATCCTAAATTTTATGCCAAGATTTGAGACTAATGAAATTTTATTTGAAATGAATTATTTTTTATATTTTAAAGTTAAAGCTATTTTTGTTTTATGCCTTCTCACCCTTAAAAAAAATGTCATACTCCCCTATGTAGTGGTTGTGTATCCATGTCATCTGGAAACCTGCTTAGGGATCAGTTCCATTCAGTTGCTCAGTCGTGTCCGACTCTTTGCATCCCCATGAACCACAGCACTCCAGGCCTCCCTGTCCATCACCAACTCCTGGAGTTCACTCATCGAGTTGGTGATGCCATCCAGGCATCTCATCCTTTGTTGTCCCCTTCTCCTCCTGCTCTCAATCTTTCCCAGTATCAAGGTCTTTTCAAATGAGTCAGCTCTTCGCATCAGGTGACCAAAGTATTGGAGTTTCAGCCTCAACATCAATCCTTCCAATGAATAACCAGGACCTATCTCCTTTAGGATTGACTGGTTGGATCTCCTTGCAGTCCTAGGGACTCTCAAGAGTCTTCTCCAACACCACAGTTCAAAAGCATCAATTCTTCAGCGCTCAGCTTTCTTCACAGTACAACTCTCACATCCATACATGACCACGGGAAAAACCATAGCCTTGACTAGACGGACCTTTGTTGACAAACTAATGTCTCTGCTTTTCAGTATGCTATCTAGGTTGGTTATAACTTTTCTTCCAAGGAGTAAGCGTCTTTTAATTTCATGGCTGCAGTCACCATCTGTGATTTTGGAGCCCCCCAAAATAAAGTCTGACATTGTTTCCACTGTTTCCCCATCTATTTGCCATGAAGTGATGGGACTGGATGCCATGATCTTCATTTTCTATATGTTGAGCTTTAAGCCAACTTTTTCACTCTCTCTTTCCCTTTCATCAGGAGACTCTTTAGTTCCTCTTCACTTTCTGCCATAAGGGTGGTGTCATCTGCATATCTGAGGTGATGGATATTTCTCCCGGCATTCTTAAATCCAGCCTGTGCTTCTTCTAGCCCAGTGTTTCTCATGAGGTACTCCGCATAGAAGTTAAATAAGCAGGGTGACAATATATAGCCTTGACGTACTCCTTTTCCTATTTGGAACCAGTCTGTTGTGCCATGTCCAGTTCTAACTGTTGCTTCCTGACCTACATACAGGTTTCTCAAGAGGCAGGTCAGGTGGTCTGGTATTCCCATCTCTTTCCATGAAGTGATGGGACTGGATGCCATGATCTTCATTTTCTGTATGTTGAGCTTTAAGCCAACTTTTTCACTCTCTCTTTCCCTTTCATCAGGAGACTCTTTAGTTCCTCTTCACTTTCTGCCATAAGGGTGGTGTCATCTGCATATCTGAGGTGATGGATATTTCTCCCGGCATTCTTAAATCCAGCCTGTGCTTCTTCTAGCCCAGTGTTTCTCATGAGGTACTCCGCATAGAAGTTAAATAAGCAGGGTGACAATATATAGCCTTGACGTACTCCTTTTCCTATTTGGAACCAGTCTGTTGTGCCATGTCCAGTTCTAACTGTTGCTTCCTGACCTACATACAGGTTTCTCAAGAGGCAGGTCAGGTGGTCTGGTATTCCCATCTCTTGAAGAATTGTCCACAGTTTATTGTGATCCACACAGTCAAAGGCTTTGGCATAGTCAATAAAGCAGAAATAGATGTTTTTCTTGAACTCTCTTGCTTTTTCGATCATCCAGCGGATATTGGCAATTTGCTCTCTGGTTCCTCTGCCTTTCCTAAAACCAGCTTGAACATCTGGAATTTCACGGTTCATGTATTGCTGAAGCCTGGCTTGGAAAGTTTTCAGCATCACTTTACTAGCGTGTGAGATGAGTGCAATTGTGCGTTAGTTTGAGCATTCTTTGGCATTGCCTTTCTTTGGGATTGGAATGAAAACTGACCTTTTCCAGTCCTGTGGCCACTGCTGAGTTTTCCAAATGTGCTGGCATATTGAGTGCAGCACTTTCACTGAGCCCTGTTTTGAGAAGAGTTCTAGATCAGAGCTTCTGAAATCAGCTCCAGGGAAAAGACAGGAGCCCTAAACACTGACACACAGGAAGGTTGCTCAGCTAAGTTCAAAACCTCCTTTCCAGGTACTTAGAGATCCGTGTGATGATTGTTGGGCAGTGCTCCCTCTTTCCACTACAATTTGAGGATGGGGAATGTTCTCATGACCAGAATGACATCCATTCACTTTTGCTCCAGAATCCTAACCCTCACCTCCATTAAACCACCTCCCTGCAGAGCTTGATTCATGAAAAATGGGGTAGACAGGAGGATGATATGAAATATTTTCTTTTGGCTAAAATATATACAGCATGTTTTTTTTTTGGAGGAAAGCATATTCTTTATGTCAGGCACTGTATTTGGCATATATTAATAGATACATACTAAGCCAGTTGGAATATGTTTTGGAACTCAGGTTTCAGAATCTTTCAGAAACCCTCCACGAAGATAACACACACAAAGGAAAGGGTATTATTGATAGGTTTTTATTTCTCCATCTTTCTCCATGCAGATTCCCCCCAGAGAGATAAAAATACAACATGTTACAAGGTCTTATTCTGGACAAGCAAAGAAATTAACCAAAAATGAGTTCCACCAGAACGGCAGGTAACATAGTGAAAAAAGCATCAAAAACATTTAGACATGGAAAAGCATTACCAATCTTTCAGTCTTACTGATGAGAAATAAATTGTAGCAAAAAGATGTTCAGGGCTTCTTCTGGAAAGCTTTGAGTCAGTTACTTTTAAAAACTTCTGGAAACTTTGTTCTTCTACTTGGCAGTAAAACAGATGACCTACGTTTGGGGTTATACTAAAGTTCTTTTAATTGATTGTTTTTCCTTCCCATGCTCTGCATCCTAACAGCCAGGAATGCCACTGATGAAATATTCAGCATTGGAATGATACTTGATGTATAATTAAATAGAATCATTTACCAATTCAGTTTTATAGACCTTCAATTTTCAAGTTAATAAACCTTCATGTAGAGAATCTCTAAGTAAAATCAAAATATTCTTGGAAATACTCGATTTTCCTTGGAAAAACATATAATCCTGAATGTATTTACTGTAGGTAGGAAAGAAACATTTATTAAGCATTCTTAATAAATGTTAAGAATTAAGCAGGTTAAATACTAACTGCTTTATACATTCTCATTTCTTCTTCCAAATTCTGTGAGATAAGCATTAGCTTCACTATACAGATAAAGTAACTGAGACTCCAAGAAGTTAAGTGATTCCAAATCACAAACTTAATCATAGCTCAGACCAGAACTCAGGTCAGATTCTGACTCCTGTGATTTTTCCTTAATTTTTACATTTCGTTTCCAAAGCATTTTCTCTTCCTGTGGAGAGGGGATGGACTCCCTCCATCCTCTCCAAAACAGAGTGGTGTTAAGCACAGTCAGAGCACTCTCCCTTTTACCAGGCACAGATCCAGAATTAGAGCCCAGGCTTGCAGCGGTCAGCGTCATCTCCATTACCTGTTACTGATTACTTTCTATGTGCAAGCCTCTGTACTAAGCGTTTTAAATACTTTCCCCCCGTTTCAGTGCTCATTATAAGCTTAGAAGGTGGTCATAATTATTATCCCATTGGATGACTGAAAACAAAGATGCAGAGGAGCCAGTAACTTGTCCAAGATTACGCAATAGCAAGTCAGGACTCGAATTTAGGCTGTAAAGATGATCACACCATTGATAGAAAGCAGTTGTCATTTATGAATACGCATGTGCTAGATGCTGCTTCGCTGTTGCTTTGGCTGCACTGGGTCCCCGCTGCGGCATGCGGGCTTTCTCTGGCTTGGCACACGGCTTCTCTTGTGCAGCTCAGGCTCTAGTGTGCAGGCTCAGCAGGTGCGGCACGCGGGCTTAGTTGCCTGACCAGGGATCGGACTCATGTCCCCCGCATTGGAAGATGGATTCTTAACCACTGGACCCCAAGTGAAGCCCCCAGAAACTGCTTTTTAAAAAGACTTTTTATTTCTACATACTTTGAGATTTATAATTGCATTGTTCTTTTTAATGCTCACAAGAACTCTACGAAGAAGGTACCATTATTCCCATCTTATGGATGAGGAGCTAAGACTTATAGAAAATAAGTAATGTCTCCAAGGGCATACAAATGGGACAGGGTAGAGCTAGGATTTGAACGCAGGTATCTTCGGCTGCAGTTCTATTTTCTTAATTCTGAGGCTTTGAAGATTCCTGTTCTGTCCCTGTGCACCTTTTCTACTCAAAGTGTGGTCCACAGGCCAGCAGCGTTGGCATCAACTGGGAGCTTGTCATAAAGGTGGAACCCTAAACCCACCCCAGATGTGTTGAATCAGACGTGTTAATTAATCAGATTTTAATCAGATGCCTATATGTGTCTGTGGACATTAAAGTTTGGGAAGACTGCTCTGCAAAACGCCAGCAATGTGCAAGGTAAGCAGAGAAGGTAGCAAGATCGTCTAGACTAGGGATTCTCAAACAAGTTTCCTTGGAATTCAGTTTTGAACTAAAAGGAGATATGTTCTACTGTTCAACTTGATAATGGTGCTCTTTCCCCTAATTCACAGATAAAATTAAGTTAATGAATTGTATTTTCTCACCTTCCGTGATTCTTCCTCTCTTCTTTGGAGTCAAATATCACTTGCCTTTTAGTAACTTCAGAAGATGACAACAGTTGAACAAGCAGTAAATACCTATGAAAAACTCACAAACATTGTTTGTTGTATTTTTCCTTTAACTTGTAGGTGTTTGTTTTTTTTTTAAACAAAAACTTGTAGGTGTCTATTTATTTATTCATTTACTATATTTAAAATATTTATTTTTTTATTTATGGCTGTGCTGGGTCTTCGTTGCTGTGCAGAGGCTTTCCCTAGATGCAAAGAAGGGGGCTACTCTCTAGTTTCAATGCATCGGCTTCTCACTGCAGTGGCTTCGCTTGCTGTGGAGCAGAGGCTGTCGGGCACGAGGGCCTCAGTAGCTGTGGCACATGGGCTGAGTTGCTCCATTGCATGTAGTAGGATCTTCCCGGAGTAGGGATCAAAGCCACGTGCCCTGCATTGGCAGGCGGATTCTCCATCACTGGACTACCAGGGGAGCCCTGTGGGTTTTTTAATTCTTGGACTTCTGATTGTGATTTTATGTTGAATAGTTGAGAATAGTCATAGCTTCTCTTAGTAAACTTGTTCCAAATTCACATTACAGAATTCAATATTAATGTCTGTTGGTGTAGCATAAAAAGCACTGATTTCCACCTATATGAACATGAGGATCAGGTCTGGGATCTCTCTAGCAATCATCTAACGTAGAGAAACTTGCTATAGAAAAGTTAGAAAAAGTAACAAGTGCTGTGCTGTGCTTAGTCAGTCAGTTGGATCTGACTCTTTCTGATCCCATGGACTACAGGCCACCAGGCTTCTTTGTTCATGGGGATTCTCCAGGCAAGAATACTGGAATGGGTTGCCATGCCCTCCTCCAGGGGATCGTCCCGACCCAGAGTCAAACCCAGGTCTCCTGCATTGCAGGCAGACTCTTTACCAACTGAGCCACCAGGGAAGCCCAACATTTCTTATCTATTCCTCTTCTTCCCAAGAGGATCAATATTAATAGATATAAACATAAGCTACTGGTTCTTTCAGATAGAAATATGCATGGTTTTAAAACGTTCTCTTTTGAGTTTTTCTGGATATTCAAAAATATCTACAGTGAACATCCAGCAAATATCAAATGAACATTTACTAAGTGACAGGCACTGTTTTAGGTGCGGGGACACAGCAATAAGCAAGCCAGATAAAAATCTCTCTTCTGTATCGGTGGTTGTCAAAAGCTGAGGTGAGGATGAGGATGGCATAAACTTCCAGTTATAAAATAAATAAGTCATGGGCATGTAATGTACAGCATGTCAACTAGAGTTAATGATACTGTAACTGCATATTTGAAAGTTGCTAAGAGAGTAAATCTTAAAAGTTCTCATTACAAGAAAAAAACCATTATGTATGGTATGTATGTTGACTTATTGTGGTGATCATTTTGTGATATATACAAATATCAAATCATTCTGTTGTATACCCGAAACTAATATAATTGTTGTTCAATCACTCAGTTGTGTCCATCTCTTTCAGACCCCATGGACTGCAGCACATCAGTCTTCCCTATCCTTCACCATCTCCCAGAGCTTGCTCAAACTCATGTCCATTGAGTCAGTGATGCCATTCAACCATCTCATCCTCTGTCATCCCCTTCTCCTCCTGCCTTCAGTCTTTGTCAGCATCGAGGTCTTTTCCAATGAGTCTGTTCTTCCCATTAGGTGACTAAAGTATTGGAGTTTCAGCCTCAGCATCAGTCCCTCCAATGAATATTCAGGGCTGATTTCCTTTAGGATTGACTGGTTTGATCTCCTTGATGTCCAAGGGACTCTCAAGAGTCTTCTCCAACACCACAGTTCAAAAAGCATCAATTCTTCAGCACTCAGCCTTCTTTATGGTCCAACTCTCACATCTGTACATGACTACTGGAAAAACTATAGATTTAACTATATGCACCTTTGTCAGCAAAGTAATGTCTCTGCTTTTTATATGCTGTGTAGGTTTGTCATAGCTTTCCTTCCAAGGAGCAAGCGTCTTTTAGTTTCATGGCTGTAGTCACCATCTGTAGTGATTTTGGAGCCCCAAAATATAAAGTCTGTCACCATTTCCATTGTTTCCCTATCTATTTCCCATGAAGTGATGGGACCAGATGCCATGTTCTTAGTTTTCTGAATGCTGAGTGTTAAACCAGCTTTTTCACTCTCCTCTTTCACTTTTATCAAGAGGCTGTTTAGTCCTTCTTCGCTTTCTGCCATCAGGGTGGTGTCATCTGCATATCTGAGATTATTGATATTTCTCCTGGCAATCTTTATTCCAGCTTGTGCTTCACCCAGCCTGGTATTTCTCATGATGTACTCTGCATTGAAGTTAAATAAGCAGGGTGACCAGATACAGCCTTGACGTACTCCTTTTCCTATTTGGAACCAGTCTGTTGTTCACGTCCAGTTTTAACTGTTGTTTCTTGACCTGCACACAGGTTTCTCAGGAGGCAGGTAAGGTGGTCTGGTATTCCCATTTCCTTCAGAATTTTTCACAGCTTGTTGTGATCCACACAGTCAAAAGCTTTAGCGTAGTCAATGAAGCAGAAGTATATGTTTTTCTGGAATGAAGCAGAAGTATATATTTTTCTGGAATTTTCTTGTGTTTTTTTTTAATGATCCAGCAGATGTTGGCAATTTGATCTCTGGTTCCTCTGCCTTTTCTAAAACCTTTCTAATCTTCCAGAACATCTGGAAGTTCTCAGTTCACATACTGTGAAACTAATAAAATGTTGTATGTCAATTATACCTTAATAAAAACCAGCATCTTGGTCCTGATATCAGTATCTTTGGGTCTTTCTTCTCGGGCTGCTCAGATTCCTTGAAGAAGACACTGCATGTTTCCTCTCTGAAGAATAAACATATCCAGAGATCCAGGAATTAAACGGAAGAGGAAAGTTGGGAATCTTCACGTCCAATATCCATTAGCTTATTTAATCTCCCCTTGTAAACAGAGATCTCTGAATCAGCCCTCTCTGGAGAGTAAGTACTTCGGTCTTCTGAGGAGTGGAGTCAGAGGGACAGGTGAACAAAAGGAAGATGACTTGGAGATCTGACTGCTCTTAAACAGCTTCCAGACTCCTTTTTAAAATCCCTGCCCAGGGTACAACCTGTACATGGCAGCCCTATTGTCCTATACCCCCACAGTAGGTAGTGGAGGTGGAGAGACCTACTGTTACAACTCCTGAGACTTGAGGTATGCTGCAGTACAGATGAGGTTGGGTCTCGGCTTTTCCCACTTTGAGGTTCAGGTTCAGGTTTTTCCAGGCTAGTAACTTTGTTAACACTTGTCCGTTTGCTTTTCAGCATCTACTTTGTTTTCTGGTTTGGGTCCCGGCTCCTTTCATTACTGTAGGCTTATGACTTGAAAAAATTCCATTACTATCATTTTAGTTGTGTTCTAGGAGGGAACAAAAGTAGATCTGTGTCTTTATTTTCATTAAGTATTTAACACTCATAACTTTCAGGAAACACTGTCCTATACTAACATAAATCCTCTCTTGTTATCATTCATCCGTTATTCTCTCCCATTCGTCCTTAGATATTTGAAAAAAAAATTTTTTTTTTTACTGGTAGATGATTGTAATTTAGAAAGAGTTCACTGTCATTTACATCCTTGAAAGTTTTAAACAGCAGGAAACAGAGCTTCCCTGGTGGCTCAGTGGTAAAGAATCTGCCTGCCAATGCGGGAGACACAGGTTCAGTCCCTGATTACAGAAGATCCTACACGCCATGGAACAGCTAAGCCAGTGCACCACAACTGCTGAGCCTGTGCTCTGGAGCCCAGGAGCTGCAACCACTGAGACCGTGTGCTGTAACTGCTGAGAGCCCGAACGCCCTAGAGCCTGTGCTCTGCACCGAGAGAAACCACCGCAGTGAGAAGCGCGCACACCACAACTAGAGAGCAGCCCCCTCGCTGCAACTAGAGAAAAGCCTGCGAAGCAAAGGAGACCCAGCGCTGCTGAAAACAGATAAATAAACAGCAGGAAACAGCTGGTCACTTTCCCCAGCAGATCAAAATTGGAGATGAGAATATAGCTATTAAAAATTAGGTATCTGAAAGATTCATTACTGCTGCATTGCTCATAATATCAAAAGACTGCACAAATCCTAAAGGGTCATCGACAGGGGACTTGTTAAATAAAACATCCTAATCCGTATCTTTTTTTTTTCAATATTGGCTATATTCTCTGTGCTGTACAAAATATACCTGTAGCTTATTTTTCTTAGGATTTTCTTGGCTGTGCTAGGTTTTCACTGCTGCTCACGGGCTTGCTCTGGTTGCGGTGTGCGGACTTGCTGTGATAGCCTCTCTGTGGCACAGCACAGGGTCTAAGGTGTGTGGCCTTCCTGTGGGCTCAACTACCCGAGGCACGTGGGATCTTCCCAGACCAGGGATCGAACCTCTGTCTCTTGCATTGCAAGGAGGATTCTTAACCACTGGACCACCAGGGAAGCCCAAGGCAGATCTTTATGTTCTGGTGTGGAAAAGTCTGTAAGGGCAGAATAGAGTAATTATGTGAAAGTGAAACTGTTAGTTGCTCAGTCGGGTCTGGCTCTTTGAAACCCCAAGGACTGTAGCCCACCAGGCTCCTCTGTCCATGGAATTATCCAGGCAAGAATACTGAAGTAGGTAGCATTCCCTTCTCTAGGGGATCTTCCCAACCCAGGGATCAAACCTAGGTCTTCTGCATTGCAGGCAGATTCTTTACCATCTGAACCACCAGGGAAATCCAGAGAGTAAGTATGGTATGATATAGTTGGAGTTGTAAAAATACATTTATATAGTATTTACATTTGCAACAGTAGCTACCTCTCGGGAGAGGAACTAAGTGATTGGGAGAAAGGCAGTAGAAAGAAGACTTAGTTTTCCCTTTCATACCTTTTACACTATTTGAATTTTGCACCACAGTCTTATACTGCTTACTTTAGAAATAAATAAAGAGCTAATGAATAGTTTTTAAAAGGACATACTCTATGACCTTTACCTCCTTGATTACATCTATCTAGCCACATTTCACTCTTTCTTCAAGATGCGAATTCCCAATTCCCTTTTTGGACAACTCCAGCTCAACTACTCTCTCATAGGATCTCCTTTGCTAGAAAGTATTGTATGTAGCAAATCATCACACATTGCTTTGTTACAGCACTGCTTCTTTTAAGTAGTATCGGCCATTTTATATTAAACTTTTCCTTTTGTATTTTCATTTCTGTTTCACTGAGCCTTTTAGGGATTGCATGGGGATTTTCAAAGATAAAGAATGACCAGTGGAGAATCCGTGAGCAAGTAAAAGGGAGGGAGAACCTGAGAAGGAATGGGGATATCCTCCTTAGGGGCAAACTTCACATGCATTTACCAAGTAGAGATTCATGTGAAGCAGTGACCCCTTTTCATACAATGCTAAGAGCCCCTGATGGAGTAGCCATCATGGTCAACAAGAGAATCCAAAATACAGCACTTGGATGCAGTCTCAAAAATGACAGAATGATCTCTGTTCATTTCCAAGGCAAACCATTCAATATCACAGTAATCCAAGTCTATGCCCCAACCAGTAACACTGAAGAAGCTGAAGTTGAACAGTTCTATGAAGACCTACAAGACCTGTTATAACTAAAACTCAAAAAAGACGTCCCTTTCATTTTAGGGCCTGGAAAGCAAAAGTAGGAATTCAAGAAACACCGGGGGTAACAGGCAAATTTGGCCTTGGAATGCAGAATGAAGCAAGGCAAAGGCTAATAGAGTTTTGCCAAGAGAACACACTGGTCATAACAGATATTCTCTTCCAACAATACAAAAGAAGACTCTACACATGGACATTACCAGATGGTCAACACTGAAATCAGACTGATTATATTATTTGCAGCCAAAGAGAAGCTCTATACAGTCAACAAAAACATGATCTGACTGTGGCTCAGATCATGAACTCCTTATTGCCAAATTCAGACTGAAATTGAAGAAAGTAGGGAAAACCACTAGACCATTCAGGTATGACCTAAATCAAATCCCTTATGATTATACAGTGAAAGTGAGAAATAGATTTAAGGGCCCAGATCTGATAGATAGAGTGCCTGATGAGCTATGGACAAGGTTCGTGACATTGTACAGAAGACAGGGATCAAGACTATCCCCATGGAAAAGAAATGCAAAAAAGCAAAATGGCTGTCTGGGGAGGCCTTACAAATAGCTGTGAAAAGAAGAGAGGCAAAAAGCAAAGGAGAAAAGGAAATATATAAGCATCTTGAATGTAGAATTCCGGAGAATAGCAAGAAGAGATAAGAAAGACTTCCTCAGCATTCATTGCAAAGAAATAGAGGAAAAGAACAGAATGGGAAAGACTAGAGATCTCTTCAAGAAAATTAGAGATACCAAGGGAACATTTCATGCAAAGATGGGCTCGATAAAGGACAGAAATGGTCTGGACCTAACAGAAGCAGAAGATATCAAGAAGAGGTGGCAAGAATACACAGAAGAATTGTACAAAAGATCTTCACGACCTGGATAATCATGATGGTGTGATCACTCAGCTAGAGCCAGACATCCTGGAATGTGAAGTCAAGTGGGCCTTAGAAAGCATCACTATGAACAAAGCTAGGAGCTATTTCAAATCCTGAAAGATGACGCTGTGAAAGTGCTGCACTCAATATGCCAGCACATTTGGAAAACTCAGCACAGGACTGGAAAAGGTCAGTTTTCATTCCAATCCCAAAGAAAGGCAATGCCAAAGAGTATTCAAACTACCGCCCAATTGCACTCATCTTACACTCTAGTAAAGTAATGCTGAAAACTTTCCAAGCCAGGCTTCAGCAATACATGAACCGTGAACTTCCAGATGTTCAAGCTGGTTTTAGAAAAGGCAGAGGAACCAGAGATCAAATTGCCAACATCCGCTGGATCATGGAAAAAGCAAGCGAGTTCTAGAAAAACATCTATTTCTGCTTTATTGACTATGCCAAAGCCTTTGACTGTGTGGATCACAATAA
>SJYC01033911.1:0-28645 GCA_006408675.1 Madoqua kirkii | reverse complement strand
GTGAACTTCCAGATGTTCAAGCTGGTTTTAGAAAAGGCAGAGGAACCAGAGATCAAATTGCCAACATCCGCTGGATCATGGAAAAAGCAAGCGAGTTCTAGAAAAACATCTATTTCTGCTTTATTGACTATGCCAAAGCCTTTGACTGTGTGGATCACAATAAACTGTGGACAATTCTGAAAGAGATGGGAATACCAGACCACCTGACCTGCCTCTTGAGAAACCTGTATGTAGGTCACGAAGCAACAGTTAGAACTGGACATGGCACAACAGACTGGTTCCAAATAGGAAAAGGAGTACGTCAAGGCTGGATATTGTCACCCTGCTTATTTAACTTCTATGCGGAGTACCTCATGAGAAACACTGGGCTGGAAGAAGCACAGGCTGGATTTAAGAGTGCCGGGAGAAATATCAATAACCTCAGATATGCAGATGACACCACCCTTATGGCAGAAAGTGAAGAGGAACTAAAAAGCCTCTTGATGAAAGTGAAAGTGGAGAGTGAAAAAGTTGGCTTAAAGCTCAGCGTTCAGAAAACTAAGATCATGGCATCTGGTCCCATCACTTCATGGGAAATAGATGGGGAAACAGTGGAAACAGTGTCAGACTTTATTTTGGGGGGCTCCAAAATCACAGATGGTGATTGCAGCCATGAAATTAAAAGATGCTTACTCCTTGGAAGGAGAGTTATGACCAACCTAGATAGCATACTGAAAAGCAGAGACACTACTTTGCCAACAAAGGTCTGTCTAGTCAAGGCTACGGTTTTTCCAGTGGTCATGTATGGATGTGAGAGTTGGACTGTGAAGAAGGCTGAGTGCTGAAGAATTGATGCTTTTGAACTGTGGTGTTGGAGAAGACTCTTGAGAGTCCCTTGGACAGTAAGGAGATCAACCAATCCATTCTAAAGGAGATCAGCCCTGGGATTTCTTTGGAAAGACAGATGCTAAAGCTGAAACTTCAATACTTTGGCCACCTCATGCGAAGAGTTAACTCATTGGAAAACACTTTGATCCTGGGAGGGATTAGGGGCAGGAGGAGAAGGGTTCGACAGGATGAGGTGGCTGGATGGCATCACGGACTTGATGGATGTGAGTCTGATTGAACTCCAGGAGTTGGTGATGGACAGGGAGGCCTGGCGTGCTGCAATTCATGGGGTCACAAAGAGGCGGAAACAAATGAGTGACTGAACTGAACTGAAGAGCCCCTGATTGAAAAGTGAAACTCGCTCAGTTGTGTCAACTCTTTGCAGCCCCATGAACTATACAGTCTATGGAATGGGTAGCCTATCTCTTCTCTGGGGGATCTTCCAGACCCGGGAATTGAACCAGGGTCTTCTGCATTGCAGGCAGATTCTTTACTAACTGAGCTATCAGGGAAGCTCCCAAACTCCTGGTTTCAGTAAAGCCTTCCCATTTCGCATGGAATTCATCCAATTATCCCAACATCACTTAGTCACAAGTGCTAAGAGCACGTATACAAGGAATGAGAGGTTGGGAGACAAAAGCTAACATTTTTGAAGCAAAACTCACGAAATTTTAGAGGGCATAAAGATTGACCAGCCCAAATTCTTACTTCATTGATCTCAAGGTAAGGCATTAGGGACGTTCAGACTCAGTCTCAAGTCACCTCTTCAATTTAGTTGAGGACCTACACTATCCAGCCTGTCTGAAAAGATAGCTGGCCTGGATAGAATATTGGGGCTTTATGCTCGCAAGAAAGATAGGAAGGATCTGTGTCTGGAGAAGAGGAGAAAGAAAGCAGGAAGAGAAAAAGAGGTGGCTGTCAAGTTCTGTGTTCTTTCTAATTGTGTCCTGAGCTCCATGACAGTCTGTGTCATTAGAAGTCTTCCAAGCAGCAGGCAAGTTAAGATAATCAAAACTGGGTTGGAAGGCTACTAACCTCAACTTCCCCTTATCCAGCTCCATCTCTCTACTTCAAGAGACCAAGTGAACTTCAGCTTATGGCTTTTTAACGACCCATACACAGACACCATTGCCCCCCCCTACTCCCCCAGCTCTCTACACCTCGAAAAGGAAAGTCAAAAGGAGAATGCAATGCAAATATAGGAGTTCTCCTATTTCCTTGAAATTTTCAGCCGGTTCCACAGTATCTACTGTACCGGAAAGCGAGAGCATTTAGGGTATAGTACTAGCCTCAGTCTTGTTTCCTTCCTTTCCTTTGCTATTAAAATCTTTCGCTCTGATTTCAGTAAGGCACTCCCCTTCTGCAGGAGTCCGGGTTCTGCAGAAGCTGTCTCATTCTAGAGACACTTTTGTAGGAAGGAGGAACATGTTTTTAAACCAGGGAGACAGTGAGAACTCTGGGTGAGACTGGGGCAGAGGTATACCGGGTGTGTGCGGATGTGTGTGTGTATGTGTGTGCGGGGGGGGCGTCGCCTTTACAGTCTCCAGGTTTCGGAGTTCGGCCTGGCGCAGACTACAAGTCCCAGAAGTCCTCGAAGTGACCCGGTGCGCCAGCGAACCTTCCCCTCACTATTCCAAACAGTTGAGATAAAGGTTCCGTTCAGGGCGCGCTGCGGGTTGGTTTGTTTTGAACGGCTGTGAAGGAGGCTGGGAGCCCGGCCGACGGCAGGCGGGGGCGTCAGGAGGCGGATTCCTGCCGTCTTAAGCACGGGGGCGCGGGAGGAGGGGAGCCGGGCCTGAGGGCCAGGGACCAAGCAGCGGAGACAGAACAGGCTGAGGCGATGGAGGGCGACGGGGTGCCGTGGGGCAGCGAGCCGGAGTCGGGTCCCGGCCCGGGAGGCGGCGGAGTGATCCGCGAGCTGTGCCGGGGCTTTGGTCGCTACCGCCGCTACCTGGGGCGGCTTCGGCAGAACCTGCGCGACACGCAGAAGTTCTTCCGCGACCTCAGGGGCTCGCAGCCCCGCGGCTGTCCCTCCTCCCCTGCGGAGGGCGGCGAGGCCGGGCGCGGCCCTGCCGGCGACGTCGCCGCGACCGGGCTGCCGGCGGGTAAGGAGGGCAAGCAGTGACGGAGACGGGGCCGGAGAGGCGAGCCGGGGGCGGGTCTCGCCCCTGCCCCAGAGAAACAGGCCCGGGGAGAGGCGGCAAGTGGGTGGAGGGCGGCGGGGCCCGGCCGACCGGCCCTCTGAGGAGCCGGGTGGGGGAGGGGGCGCCGGGGACCGGCCTGCGGGACCGGGGGCGAGGGGCGCCCGAGGCGGGGGTTTCAGGAGCGGGCTCGGAGGCACCGGCGGCGGGGGCAGGAGCCGGGGGCCCCCGTTTGGAGGCTGCAGAGGAGGCGCCTAGGAAAGTTACTGTAAGTTCAGAGGTGAGTGGTTGTGCTTAAGAGTCCCAGTTCAGGGATGATGGAGTGAGGGGGGGGAGGGCGGTGGATTCAGGATGGGCGGTAGGCAGGGACCCTCAGGAGGCCAGGGGACTGTAGTGGAGGGTGTGTGTGTGTGTGTGTGTGTGTGTGTGTGTGTGTGTGTGTGTGCATGCTTGATTTTGTGTGTGAAATATACATCAATCATGAGGCAACTGTGAAAAAGTAAGGAATATAACTCTAAATGGGGCTGGAATCGCTAAAGGAAAGGGTATCTTCTGTCTGCCATGGTATTTCCAGAGATGGCGGCTTGCACTTATGGTAAAGTTAGAGGGGAAGGATCTCTCTCTCTCTCTTTTTTTTTTTTTACTTGAAACTTGACTTGATTCTCTCTGGCATGTGTTAGAGACCTTTTTAAAGCACTTAAAATCGTGCAGCGTCTTTGATCTTGCCTAATTTCTTGCTTCCTCTTAAACTGCTGTTGGTGGGAACAGGAGGGTTTGTTAACCACTTGGTCTAATTAGGAAATAACAGGTTGGATGGGAGAAAGGACTGGCGTCCCATGTAGTTAGATACCTTGGGATAACACAGCAAAGAGTCCGGGGATTTCATTCAGTGATTCTCCAACGAAAATGTGTGCTAAAACTAAAGTAAAAAAACATCTATCCCGCAGATTGATTGAGTAGGTCTAGTGGGTGGGTCCTAAGAATCTAAATGGGAGCCATCCCAAAGGGATTCTGATGTAGGTGGACCACAAACACTTTCAGAAACACTGACTTAGAGGCTGACAGCAAATTTGAGCATCAGGTGTAGAATGCGTTGAAACTCTTCAGAGTTTCTGTGTCAGGCCCTGTGTTTCCAGAGTCGCACGTTTAGTGTGCTAAATTTGTCTGAGACTCCAAAAATGGTGATAAAAAGATGCTGATTAATGAGATTTCACTTAATTGCCCTGGATGTAAGTAAAAGCTTTTATTTATCTCATAGGATACGTGGGAGGAGAGGGATGACTAGCTTTTCTGAAGTTGTGGCTTTGACATCTGCCCAGAGATTTGCTGTTGTAAAATGGACCCATGGAGGGGATTGATTTGTGTGAAGCGATTAAAAAACTGGTTTGTGTGTGAAGGGCGGATGTTTTCAGAGATGAGCCCCAGATGTGTACTTTCACCCTCTTCCTCAGCAGTGCTTTCCAGCAGCTTTCCCTGCTCAGTTTTTCTTTTATCTTAAAAAACCCTCTATTGCTGTAATTTTACAGCAGCTGTTTATTGTAGAATTACTATTGAAAAAAAAGAGTAGATTCACCTCAGAGAGATGGAGGTTTTCAAGGCACATTGGTTGGCTCTTGTTTTTATTCTTTAAATGCCAACTTAAGAAATGCAAATGCACCTTTGTATTTTGCCTCATTGGCTTTTCTAGTTGACTGCATCGAGAACTCATCTTTGCGTTTTCACCCTCTGGAGTCTGTTCGTCCAAAGTAAAAAGTAGGGGAGGGTACAGATGACAGGACTGGGAGCCTTTTGATTTTGTTCCATTAAGTGCTTCCGTTAGTTTAGAGTGGAGAGTTTTATCTTTGGAGGTGAAAAGGAGAAATTAGAGAAGTGGCATGTACTATGTATATCTTGGGGGATCTGATTTTCCCAGCTGTTCAAATGATTGTGTTAGAAAGTAGAAACGACTCCTTAAAGAACAACTAGTTCTTGTTCTCTCCCTTTACAGACCACCACTTTACAAGGTCAAGTTTGTTCAAAGATTCTTAACTTTCTTCTGTGAATATTGGTTTCTGATTAATAGGAACTTGAAATGTCAAGGAAAGGAACACTCCTTGCTTAACCTCATACACCTTCTGAAGGTTTTAATCATTGTTTCTGAATGGAAGTGTCGTCTTGGTTGGAATATAGCATGGCATTTGAGCAATTAAAGATCAGAGACTAACTAAATTTTCATTATTTCAGTTTTAACCACAAAAGAGATGGGGAGAACCCCCCAAATAATGCTTCCTTATTAATTCTGACAGTTTTTAACTCACTGGGGCAGTGTAAAGAGCATATAATGTATATGTACTTGATGTTTTAGAAGTTAAAAAAACAGGTGGAATAAAACTCTGAAATCAGAGTTGCTTAGCCTGTACAGGAAAAACTGAATTATAAATTGCTTTGATTCAGTTCCTCCTTAAAAAAAAAAAAAGCTTTATTTTTAATTCATTTTTGACTGCACCGGGTCTTCATTGTGAGGCCCAGGCCTCTCGTTGTGGCGGCTTCTTGTGTTGTGGCGCACTGGCTGTCAGGCACTCGGACCTCAGTGGCTGCAGCACATGGGCTCGGTTGTGATGCACGGGCTTAGTTGTCCCATGGCATGTGGAGTCTTTCCAGACCAGGAATCGAACCCTAGCATTGGCAGGTGGATTCTTAGCCACTGGATAAACAGGTAGTCCCAGCTCCTCTTTTCTTCCCAAACCATTGGTCTTCTTTCACTTAACTATGGGGGCTGAGAGCCTATCTGTTGATTTACCTCTGTCAGAGGTAGTGAGATAAAGGCTTTGAGCACTTCTGAAGATAGGCAAAGTGGAGTATTACAAAGTAGCAGAGGGAGAAGTATTTTTCTTATTTTCTGGTCCAGTAGAGTTCCAAGCGGTTGCAGTGTATCATAAACCTCTGGATTTTAAGAAGTTGCAGTGACTCAGATATATTTATTTGGAATGCTCTAGTCTGTGCTATATTCTTTCCTCCTGGTTCTGATCCTTACTGAGTGACGTTACTGTGATTTGCCACAGTTTCCTCATCTGAACATGAGGATTATAATGATAGTATTTGCCTCTGGGGTTGATGAGAGTTAATATATGTGCTTAGAACAGTGCCTGGTAAGGTGCTGTGTAAGTATTAGCTATTAAAGATGGGCACAATAAGGGAGAGAAATGGTATGGACCTAACAGAAGCAGAAGATACTAAGAAGAGGTGGCAAGGATACACAGAACTATTCATAAAAGATCTTCATGACCCAGATAACCATGATGGTGTGATCACTCACCTAGAGCCAGACATCCTGGAGTGCAAAGTCAAATGGGCCTTAGGAAGCATCACTGCGAACAAAGCTAGTGGAGCTGATGGAATTCCAGTTGAGCTCTTTCAAATCCTTAAAGATGCTGCTGCTAAAGTGCTGTACTCAATATGCCAGCACATTTGGAAAACTCAGCAGTGGCCACGGAATGGAAAAGGTCAGTTTTCATTCCAGTCCCAAAGAAAGCCAGTGCCAAAGAATGTTCAAACCACCACACAGTTGTGCTCATCTCACACACTAGCAAAATATTGCTTAAAATCCTCCAAGCCAAGCTTCAACAGTACGTGAACTGTGAACTTTCAGATGTTTAAGCTGGATTTAGAAAAGGCAGAGCAACCAGAGATCAAGTTGCCTATATTCTTTGGATCATAGAAAAAGCAAGAGTTCTAGAAAAATATCTGCTTTATTGGTTACGCCAAAATCTTTGACTCTGCAGTTCACAAGAAACTGTGGAAAATTGTTAAAGAGATGGAAATACCTGCCTCCTGAGAAATCTGTATGCAGGTCAAGAAGCAACGGTTAGAACTGGACGTGGAACACCAGACTAGTTCCAAATTGGGAAATAAGTATGTTGAGGCTATATATTGTCCCCCTGCTTATTTAACTTATATGCAGAGTACATCATGAGAAACACTGGGCTGGAGGAAGCACAAGCTGGAATCAAGATTGCTGGGAGAAATATTAATAACCTCAGATACACAGATGACACCACCCTTATGGCAGAAAGTGAAGAGAAACTAAGCCTCTTGATGAAAGTGAAAGTGGAGAGTGAAAAAACTGGCTTAAAACTCAACATTCAGAAAACTAAGATTATGGCATCTGGTCCCATCACTCCATGGAAAATAGATGGGGAAACAATAGAAACAGTGACAGACATTATTTTTTTTGGCTCCAAAATCAGTGCAGTTGTTGACTGCAGCCAGGAAATTAAAAGATACTTGCTCCTTGGAAGAAAAGCAATGACCAACCTAGACAGCATATTAAAAAGCAGAAACATTACTTTGCCAACAAAGGTCCATCTAGTCAAAGCTATGGTTTTTCCAATAGTAATGTACAGACGTGAAAGTTGGACTATGAAGGCTCAGTACCAAAGAATTGATGCTTTTGAATTGTGGTGCTAGAGAAGACTCTTGAGAATCCTTTGTACTGCAAGGAAATCCAACCAGTCAGTCCTAAAGGAAATCAGGCCAGAATATTGATTGAAAGGACTGATGCTAAAGCTGAAACTCCAGTACTTTGGCCACCTGATGCCAAGAACTGACTCATTGGAAAAGACCTTGATGCTGGGAAAAATTGAAGGCAGGAGGAGAAAGGGATGACAGAGGATGAGATGGTTGGATGGTATCAGTGACTCAATGGACATGAGTTTGAGCAAGCTCCAGGAGTTGGTACTGGACAGGGAAGCCTGGCATGATGCAATCCATGGGATCACAAAGAGTCAGATATGACTGAGCAGCTGAAGTGAACTGATTATTAGTCAATAAACATTTGAGTACTAGCATGGGGAATAAAGAGTCAAATAAAAACATTGGCCTTCGCCTTGGATTAGTGGAGATCAGTCTTCCCATTCCATAGTTTTCTGTTAAGAAAGATAAAAAATTATAATTATCAATACTTGCACCTGTTTGTTTATGTTGAATGAGGACAAAAAGGACTAAGAAAATCTGAACTTGTCCCTCTAGAAAGGTATAATTTTATCTCAAGTATATACATGTGCAACATACAAAGTAGAAAAATAGCAGAGAGCTAAAGTTAGATTATAAGCCTTTGAAGTGAGTTACAATTCTTAGGCTGTTATAACTTTTTGCCTTTGGTTCATGAACAGCTTTGTTTCTCTGGCATCCTTCACCCTCCTTTGGTCACATCTGGTGTAAACTGGCTGCCAGAATTGAAAGAGAAGAAAAGCCTTTTGTACCTATTGCTTTAAGAAAAGCTTTTAAGAAAAGAAGTTGTTTCTAGTAATTTGTATTGATCTGTTTGGAAGAGCTGCCTCAGCATTTCAACATAAGCTTAGCAGAGGTGGTGCTGTAAATGTGATTCTTAGTTATATTACTTTTATTACCTTAAATGAACAAAACCCCATTTCCCCAAGTATATCTAAAACTTTCACTTTCTTTGTTTTCTTCTGGCATGGAGGCAATAAATAGTAGTCAAAAGTTTCAACCACTGTTGTTTTTCGGTTTAACAAATAGGGGGGAAAAAAAGAGTAGTCAATTGGGACTTCCCTGGTGGTCCAGTGGTTGGATTTCTTTTATTTCATTGCAGGGGGTAGGGGTTAGATCAGTGGTTGGGAACTAAGATCCCATATTCCATGTGGCAGCACCAAAAAAAAAAAAGTAGTCAAAAGCAAGCACAGGCATTTGAATTAGATCTGAGTTCCTCTTGTAGTTCAGCCTTTTATTAACTGTGGGACTCAGAGCAAATTACTTAACCTATTACGGGCTTCCCTGGTGTCTCAGATGGTAAAGAGTCTGTCTGAAATGTGGAAGACCTGGATTCCTGGGTCGGGAAGATCCCCTGGAGAAGAAAATGGCAACCCACTCCAGTATCCTTGCCTAGAGAATCCCCATGGACAGAGGAGCCTGGTGGGCACTACAGTCCATGGGGTCGAAAAAAGTGGGACGTGACTGAGTGACTAAGCATAGCACTTAACCTGTTGGATTCTTGGTTTCTTTGTATGTCATGGGAATGATATAGAATGCCATAGCTGTTTGAAACATCCAGAACAAGAAAATTTGTAAAGACAGAAAGTAGATTAATGATTTTGCTAGGGGATGAGGAGTAACTGCTAATGGGTATGGGATTACTTCCTAGGGAATAAAAATGTTTTGGAATTAGAGAGTGGTCATGATTGTACAACTTAGTGAATGCGCTAGAAACCACTTAATTGTATGGTTTAACAGGGTGAATTTTATGGTATGTAAATTTTATCTAAATAGAATGGGAATGGTAATGTCTACCTCACAAAGTTGTGACATTTAGAGATCATATAAAGCACATAGCACAGGCATATACTTAGTACTAAACACATGTGATGTTTGAGTGTGTGTGTGTTTATGTGTATGTACGTACTTGGTGAACATTAGATTAGGAGGTTGACACGTGGAGACTGAGGGAAGAATGAGAGGAACAGAAGGATGGAATGAGGGACAGAACGATTTTGAGCTGAAGCCAGATTTAGGCCCAGGTCTCTAAGCTCCCAGTTCCTTTCTGCAACTCTTCCCTTGTTCTTTCCTGCTCTGCACATGAGACTGTAAAATGCACCCTTGCATTGGAGAGATTTTGTTACAAGTAGTCAACCCAGGCTCTAGCTTGCCATGAAACGGTATTTTACTTCAGTGGGAGATTTTATCTGATTGAATGAGTATAGTGTGACATTACCTACTCAAGCTGCTTCTTCCAGTTTCCAGTCCCTCTTTTCCCCTTCCTAATCTTCCTTTGTTAGGATAATCTATTTCCCATGGAATGGGGTAGCCCACCACTAAAAAGACTTGGATAATTCTGCCTACTCTTGAAAGAAAAGATATTACTTTAGGATAGTTATCATTTGCAACATGCTTAGTTTAGTCTTAGAAGTAATTTCTGATTTCAGAATGGTTAGTTCTTCAGCCTTGTGAGTAGCATTTAAAGAAAGCACGGATTTAAAATAAAAATCAGTTCTGGTTTTTAAATTTTGTTTTGCTCTGTCCGCTTTCCAGCATCAGCATTTATTTCTCAGTGCCTCTCTGTCTTACTAGGTTAAGGCAACAAAGAATCTTCCTGCAATAAATGCACTTCTCAAAAGCAATCTTTGGAAAATAAAGCCTCAAAAAATATGTATTGAAGTAAATTTTACCTTAAACCTATTGCTCAGTTCCTATAGGCTGTAGACATAGAGATCATGCTTGTATTTTATTTGTATAATAACTATGAATATATTTGTCTTATCTCACTTGCTAGATCATGAATTCTTAACGGTAAAGATGTGTTTTACTCATCCTTGTATCCCTGCAGTGCCTATCGTAGTACATAACAGACAAATTAGTATCTGTTAAATCGTTTCCATGTCTGGTAGATGATTGGAATGATGTGTTTTTCCACTTCAGAAGGACATTTTTCCTCCATGAAAGATATACTATTTTATATATTTGCCCACATTTTCCTGTCTATGTCCCTAAAAAAAGAGCAATAATAAGCATTTGATAGATGACTAGTTAGGCTAGAGCTGCCAGTATCCCAAAGAATGAGTTTCATGTCCCAAATAATTAGTTGCATCCAATATCAGAGCTTCATCATGATATAGGAAATAAATCCTTAATATTCATTCACTTGGCAAATCTTTATTAATGCCTAACTCTACTGGGTTCAGGACACTCAATAGTGAAACACTGTCCAATTAATTGATATTTTTATTTTTAAGTTGAGGTTATGAAAGAAAGGTTAGCTTTTCACTGTGTACCCTCTGAAGGATTTCTTACACATTGAGGTTTCCCGCTTAACCATTAGTCTTTGAGGACATAAGGATAACACATATGAGAAGTTCTAAGATTAGATGGTATTGACAAAAAGAGGATTGAGATGCTTCACTAACTTTGTGACAGTACAGGAGAATTAGCCCTAGTGTATCTTTGATGGAATAACTATAATTGTCTTGTTGGCATGGTTCAAAGAAGAATGCATTCATGAAGGTTGTGGTTAGAGTGTCTTTCATCTTCATCAGAGCTTACTCACAGGGGAGCCAGTGTGAAGAGTGTGAGTTGTGTGGGTGGATGTGCTTTTTTCTCTAACAGTTTTAAGACCTGAGGTGAACTTGCTGTTTACTTCTTGTAGGAAAATAGTTCACCTCCAGGGATGGTCCAGGGAATTTGAAAGGCGTCATTCATATTGATAACAAGAGTGTAGAGTCTTTGTGAAAGATACAGCTTTTCTTTCATCACTCTCAGATGTCTGGAGTCTCCTGTAGGATTTTTAGTCCAAGCATAGGCCATCCCATGCTTGAAAATTGACTGCATGCTTTGCCAAATGGGGAGTCTGGTAATCTTAGGGATCCTGGAACTTGATACTTTAACAGGACACATGTAGCCATGATTGAGATATGTGCCCCCTTGCTTAAATCAGCCTCTCTGAGAAAGTCTCCTCCTAATATTCCTCCAAAAGATTGAAGGCAGGAGGAAAAGGGCACGACAGAGGATGAGATGTTTGAATGACATCACCAACTCGACAGATATGAGTTTGAGAAAGCTCCGGGAGGTGATGATGGACAGGGAAACCTGGTGTGCTGCAGTCCATGGGGTCACAAAGAGTTGGACACGACTGAGCGACTGGACTGCACTGAATATTCCTCCAAAGGCCACATGAAAACTCTATGAAGGAAAGTTGGTCAAAACATGGGGACTCCGAATTCCCCGTGGGCCCCTGGTTGAATTGCACGTGATGTGCGGTACCTTCTTCTGTGGTGTTTAGTAGGCAATGTGAGTGGTTTGGATGTGTCCCCAGCCTGAGGGTGCCATGTGGCTGTGGGAACCTTTTGACCACAAACCTTTGAAGTTGGTCTTTATAATGTGTTTCTGTTCCCTGGGGTGGTGTTCTCTGGGCAGGAAGATGGGAAGTAGAACTTGAGGGATTGTTTTGCTTTTCACTTGTTTTATATAAGGCATCAAAACTATCCCAAAGAATAGTGAAGCTTATGTATTCATAAAAGCCTTTGATTGTTAAAAAACTCTTAAAAATGCTTTTATCACTTTTATTCAGATATAAAAAAAGGTCTAATTTTAGCTTCATCAGATTAAAACTTGAGTGTGTTATTTATGCCAGACAGCTTTTACCCTTTCTGGTTCATATAATGGAAGAGAATTACATTTCCCAGGGTTGTTTTGATGAAGCCAAATTTTCCAAACTAGAGAGACTTAAGTAAGACCATATCATAAAAGCAACTAGGTAATGAGAATAATTTGAGTAACAGCTTTGTGTTTATTCAAATTAGAGGAAGAGTAACTGAACCAATATGGAGTTTACTTTTTAGGAATATTCTATATGATATACTCTACCAATAACTTTTAATGGGGGCTTGTGTTGTGGCTCAAAATGGTAGAGAATTTGTCTGCAATGCAAGAGACCTGGGTTTGATCCCTGGGTTGGGGAGATTCTCTGGAGAAAAGAATGGTTATCCTCTGCAGTATTCTTGCTTGGAGAATTCCATGAACAGAGGAGCCTAGTGGGCTGCAGTCCATGGGGTCGCAAAGAGTCAGACACGACTGAGCGACTAATAACATACGTAACTTTTAGTATTATGGAGCTATGTAGGGGCAAGGAAGGAAGAAAGAACACGCAAGGAAACAGCTAGTAGGAGAGAAGTCATTCTTTTGGTATGTAAGCACCCCCCTAAGATGATTTCACTTTCTCCTGATTGAAGAACTGCGCTCCTCTGCTGGCTCATACTCCATGAAGAGAAGTGGAGAAATTCTGCTACTGCAACCTGGAAACATGGCTTGTTAGTCTAGAATAAAAGTAGTCTGTTGGCATATGATACTGAGGAGGCCTGGGCTACAGTGGAGGTGTGTTCCCTGCTGTTGAGTAATCAGAAGGCCACTGCAGGCAGTGCAAGCTTGAGCTGTTTCTGGAGGCTTCTTGTTCAATGAACTGGGTGGTTATAGGTTACTTTCATCAAAGTGGGCTTCCCTGGTTCAGACGGTAGAGCGTCTGCCTGCAGAACAGGAGACCTGGCTTCCATCCCCAGGTCGGGAAGATCCCCGGAGAAGGAAATGGCAACCCACTGCCAGTATTCTTGCCTGGAAAATTCCATGGATGGAGGAACCTGGTAGGCTGTAGTCCATGGAGTTGGAAAGAGTCGGACACGACTGAGCAGCTTCAGTAGTTCATCAAAGTATCCTGTCCTAGAGTGGGTATTTTGTCTACCCTGACTTGGGTTCTAAATCTGATCCTGAACTTAGATACTTACTTAGATGAGTACCTTGGACTTCCCAGGCTCAGAACTGGCATCAGTAAACCATCCCTGGGAGATTGAGGAGACAGGAAGTAATGTACAAGGCAGAAGTGAAGACAGTGAAGACACTTATTGTTTAAATTCTACTGTTTCTGTATATAATAGACTTTCTCCCTGCTGGGTTTTTTTTTGTTGTTGTTGTTGTTGTTGTTGTTTTTGATGAGCAGAATTCTGTCTCTTAATCTCTTTTCTCTGAGATCCAGACCTGGATATATTTTGCTGGTTATCCTTTTGGCTTATTTTTAAAATTATTTTGGAATAATTTCAAGTTTATGTAAATGTCTACTACAAAGAGCTCTCATACCCATTCCATGCAGGCTCCCCAGTTGTTAAGATTTTATTGCATTTGCCCTATCACCCAATCTCTCTATTTCTGTTATATGTACATATTTTTGTGAACCTTGTGAAAATGAGCTCTCGATAGGTAGATAGCTCTTATCTCCTCTGAACACTTCCAGTGTACATTTCTCCCAAACAAGGACATGCTTTTACATGTTAGCATTTGCTGTTGTTCAGCTGCTTGGTTGTGTCCCACTCTTTGCACCCCCATGGACTGAAGCACTCCAAGCTTCCCTGTCCTTCAGTATTTCCCAGAGTTTGCTCAAACTCACGTCCATTGAGTCGATGAAGCTATTCAACCGTCTCATCTTCTCTCACCCTCTTCTCCTGCCCTCAATCTTTCCCAGCATCGGTCTTTTCCAATGAGTCGGCTTTTCGCATCAGGTGGCCAAAGTATTGGAGCTTCAGCTTCAGCATCAGTGCTTCCAATGAATATTCAGGATTGATTTCCATTAGGATTGACTGGGTTTGATCTCCTTGCTGTCCAAGGAACTCTCAAGAGCCTTCTCCAACGCAATTCAAAAGCATCAGTTCTTCAGCACTCAGCCTTCTTTATGGTCCAACTCTCACATCTGTATATGACTACTGGAAAAACCATAGCTTTGACTATATGGACCTTTGTCAGCAAAATGATATCTCTTCTTTTTAATACTCTCTCTAGGTTTGTCATAGCTTTCCTTCCAAGAAGCAAGTGTCCCTTAATTTCATGGCTGCAGTCACTATCTGCAGTGATTTTGGAACCCACGAAAAAAATCTGTCACTGCTTGCATTTTTCCCCATCTGTTTTCTACAAAGTGATGGAACCAGATGCCATGATGTTTACTTCTTGAATGTTGAGTTTTAAGCCAGTTTTTTCACTCTCCTCTTTCACCTTCATCAAGGGGTCTTTAGTTCCTCTTCACTTTCTGCCATTAGAGTGGTATCATCTGCATATTTGAGGTTGTTGATATTTCTCCCAGCTTATCTTGATTCCAGTTTGTGATTCATCGAACCTGGCGTTTTGCATGATGTATTCTGCATATAGGTTAAATAAGCAGGGTGACAATATATAGCCTTGTCATACTCCTTTTTTAATTTTGAACAAGTCCTTCCTTCCATGTCCTATTCTGACTGTTGGTTCCTGACCTGCATACTGGTTTATCAGGAAACAAATAAGGTGGTCTGGTATTCCCATCGCTTCAAGAATTTTCCAGAGTTTGTTGTGATCCATAGTCAGAGGCTTTACTATGATCAACAAATGTTGGCAGTTTGATCTCTGGTTCCTCTGCCTTTTCTAAATCCAGTTTATATGTCTGGAAGTTTTCATTTCATATTCTGCTGAAGCCTAACTTGAAGGATTTTGAGCATAACCTTACATTTCAGCGTGCAGCTCCCTAAATCAGGAGATCAACAATGAGTGAGTAGTACCATTCAGTGTACAGACCCCATTTAAGTTTTGCCAACTTTTCCAATAATCTCTTTTTCTTTTTTATCCAGGATGCTGTCGAGGAGCACGTTGCATTTAGTTGTTAATGTCTCTTCAGACTCACTCACTATGGACAGTCTTTCGGCCTTTCCCTGGCATTTATATCTTTGACAGGTTTAAAGAGCAGGCTTTACATTCTGTGGGATGACCCTTAGCCTGGATTGAGCTGTTTCCTCATGAGTAAACTCAGGTCATGAGCTCTCAGCAGGATCAGGCACAGAAATGATGTGATGTATAGTCATTACCAGGGGTACATGATGTCTGTCATCTACCGTTTTTCTTGATATCTGGTCATGTCAGTGCCCTTTACATTTCTTTACCTTCAAGTCACTGTTCTTCCTTTTCCAGTTGCTTAGTCTTTTGTGGGAAGTCTTCTAAGATTTCAGTGATCATCTTGCTCCTGAAGATGCCACCTCCCACTGGATCTAGTGTCCATTGGCAACACCCACCTGCCTCAGTTGAAGGAAATGGCAGTCCACGCCAGTACTCTTGCCTAGAAAGTTCCATGCACAGAGGAGCCTGTTGGGCTCTAGTCCATGGGGTTGCAAAGAGTTGGACACGACTGAGCCCAACACCTGCCTCAGTGGTGGTTTCTCTGGCCTGTGTTTCCTCTATGTGTCTTAGTGTTTGGGATGGAAGAGCTTTCCTTTGCCACTGTTTGTTTATTGTTTATACCACTGTGGACTTCTGAAGTTTTTCAATGGACTTTAATTTCTTATTATTTAACATTTTTTTTTTTTTAATGCTTAAATTGTCCCCAGTCTGGTCAGTAAGCCCTGCCGTGTCTCTGTAACACATTCCAACCATTGGGTCATTCTTAATGGTTCATAGCTGAAAGATGCTGCCTTCCCTCAGTGAAGCATGGGGTTGGCTCCCTGAGGAGCTGCTTCTGCCTCTGCATCCCATGAATCCCAGCTGCTGCTGCCTTTCTGCTGCCTCTGCAGCGTGGCCAGCCTCAGGAGCAGTTTCCCCTGAGGAGCTTGTCAGCAGGTTGCTGAGTACACCCTCTGGGCTCCGCGTAGCTCCCAGGAGAGCCATGTCTTCGGCCAAGCATTGGGGGGTGTTATGCCCCTCTTTCCAGGTGCAGTCGGGTCTGCTTTTCCAGCTCTGTTTAGGGTCTCCACATGGCCACCAGGTAGGCTGACTTGACGGCACTTCTGCCTGCCTGACTCTCAGCTGCCGAGAGCTTTGGCTGCTTGAGCACATTTCTGTCGCCCATCCACAGAAACCATCCCTTGTCAAGCAAAATGCTGTGTATTACTTGATCCTGACAATTCTGAAACCCAGACTACCTAAGCATATGTTTTCCTTAAATGGGAATACCTCCTCTGTAATTCAGAATCCTTTAAATTTAGCTGAAGGTCAGGAGCTTGTTTGGAAATGATAAATGTTTCTTGGCAGAATTATTTCTCTCTCAACTCCTGGGGGTTTTTGTAGCTCAGTACTTTGAAGCTTGTAGTAGAATTGGCTGCAGTAGAAGGACCGATTCATTTCTCAGCTTAGGACTTGTCCTTTACTCTTGGCTCATGTAGTTAATAAGAAATAAAACATTTACTTATTTGTGGAAATGCAAATTTGTGTCACTGATTACTTCAGTGACTTATAAAATCTTTTGTATTTCAGTCACTTACAGAGAGGACTTCAAGTTCAGTATTAAAGGTGACATTAAAAAAATCTACCAAAGGAGGGCAGTCCTTGGATATGAGGAACCAATATTGCAGTAGTGACTCTGCTGAGACCTGAATTAACGTTGAAGCCCTGGCACCTTTAGGAGTTGCAAGCATAGGAAGCAAAGATAGAGTTCACTTCATTCACTCCATACGGCGCCTCCCCTCTTTGGCTGTGGACTGTGCCTTACTCTGGCCTTCACTCATATCATTGATTGGAGTAGAAAACAGGCACGAAGGAGAGAGTGTTGCTCTAAACCCACTACAGTAAGTCCCCTCCCTACAAATGCTGTTCCGAGAGTGCGTTCGTAAGTCCAATTTATTTGTAAGTCCAATAAAGTTAGCCTAGGTACCTAACTAACACAATTGGCTATGTAGTACTTTAATACATCTGTATAATACTTTTCACGCAATACATTTAAAAAAAACACAAAAAATAAGTCATTTTTGACAATTAAAAGCCATTCAATTTTATTAATATATATTCATTTCACATATAGTCAAAATAAAATCTTTTACAGTTCATTGTGTTGATTAAAATGCAGATTACAGGCTTTCAGAAACATGTGACTTAATGATGGCTATGATTTCTGTGATTTCCAAAACGGAGGCTAATCATTTAGTAAGCATGGATGTACATTAATTACAAGTAGAAAAGTCATTTTTAATGTTACAGTAGAGTATATTGAAATGTATGGTACAACAGCTGGCATACAGGGGCTGGCATCCAGTGAACAGGCGAAAAGAGTTGCTGACTGGGGTGGGGCTGGAAATGGTAGCGCTGAAGGATCGTCAGCGACAGGAGACAGAACAGACTGCAGTTTCGCTCATGCCTGACGATTGTGGCACAGGTTCCTGTTTCTTGCTGGATTCTGTTCTATCCACCCTCTTGAGAAAGCGGCCCAGTGGCGTCTGGACAGCAGCGCTCCTCTTTTCTCGCCACAGGTGACACAGCAGCAGTGGCTTGCGCTCTGCAGGGCTGCGGCAGGCTTCCTGTACCGATATGTTTGGCTCCCATGCCTCAGAAACTGACAGTGCGTCCTCAGATAGAACTAATGTAGGTGACTGGACCTGCGAATACATGTTATCCTCGACAGTTTGCAACTTGAAGGTTTGTGTGTAGGGGATTTGCTGTACTCCAAATATAATTTAAACAAGTATCTCCGCTAATGGATCACTAGATGCATCAATTGTTCCTAGCATTACTTCCCGCCCTCTCTACCTTAACTTCAACCCAAAGCATAATACAGACTAACTGATGAGAGGAATCATAAAAGTTTCTCTGAAAAGTACCTACCTTTTTTTTTTTTAAGAAAAGGGACTCTAAGAGCTCTTAGGTAGAATAACAACATTTTAAAAAACGCGTTCACCACAAGTGGTAATACTGTCTTTTTCCTCCAGGCTTTATTCTTCATGGTCTTGGGCAGTTTTCATAAGGAGTCTCTCAATCTGTTTTTAATTGGGGTCCTGCAACTACTAAGTTGTGTTTGGCCCCACATTGGGAGAAAGTGTTGTATAGGGGAGGAAGAATTTCTCCTCTACCCTCTTTATCTCCACCTGGCCCTAAGAATTAAACTGACATTAAAGAGATAAGCAGGAGAAGAGCATAAGTACACTGTTAAATCTTATCTGTACGTGGGAGTCCCCAGAAAAGTCCCCAGAAAAGAATGAAGACCCAGAGAAACAGAGTTGTGCTTTTATATACTGAACTGGACAAAGAGCAGTAACTTACGAGAGGTGACAGAGGGGCTTGCAGGGCAGTTAATGGTGGGAAAGTGACTAGGCAGACACTGGTTAGTTTACCAAGGCTTATTTGTGCAGATTTTTCTTGACCTCGACTCCAGTAATAAGAATGTTGCTTTTCTCTTGGTCATAGGGAGGACATCTTCCCAGTGAGGGTTTTATTTTTTGCTTTCAGGAAGATAAAAGGGAGGTCAGAGTGCCCTTCTCATACCTGCTGTTTGTTCAGTGCCTTTAGCTCAATATCATCCTTATGCCAAAGAGGCCTTTGGGGGATGGTATATTCTGCCACCCTTCACAGACATTGTTTTCCATGAGGTATTCACCTGGCCCCCTGAGACCTAAAAACAGCTCCTGCTCTGCCCTAAAAAAATAGAGAAACATGGCTTCTTTTTTGTTCTGTTTTGCCTTTTAAGTTACTGCTTCCTCTTCTGTAAATAGGATAGTAATAGTTTGTGTCTGGTAGGATTGTGAGCATTCAGTGAGCTGAGGCAAATAAAATGAGGTACTTAGAAAGGGCTCAGTAAGTACTATTGTGGGGGAGGAAAAATAACTTTCCCTCTACCCTTCTAGATTTTTGTCGTTTATAAAAAGATAGACTAATGAGGGGAAAACGGCAGATGTGAGCACATGGGAGCTACCCAGGAAAAACGAAGTAACTCCGAAATACCTTAAATACTATCTGTAGCTAAAGATGAAACACACTGGGGTGGGGTGAGGTGTGGGGAGTCAGTTATGGGTGGTTATCAGGAAAAGCACACTAAACAAGGGTAAGGTGTTAGGCAGTTTAAAGCGGTTGCCTTCTGCATTGATAAGAGTTTCTAGACATTTTGAGTCTTCCTCCTCTTCTTGAAACTGGAGGAATATACCCCTACAAATGGGAGATTTCCCTTTTAAGTATAAATGTCTCTTAGAAAAGTAACTTCTCACTTTTTGGAGCTTCACCTGTGTCTGCTGGTTCTTAAAAATAATGTCAAAATAGTCAGTATGTCAAAGAGGCATATTTTGGGATCCATTTTGTTCCCATTCATTATCTGAAACAGATAAAATGCATTGCTGCATAGCTGCTCCTTCTTGTATTTGAAACATTTATTTAGAAGCAACCCAAACCGAAATAATCTGTATTTAAGAATCATAAAGGGGAAAAAAATGTTTTGGCTTTTAAGACAATTTGCTTTGAATTTTCCTGCAGTCAGAGTTGGCAGGGTTAATGTGTTCCAGCTGAGAGGCCATGCTGTTACCTTCTGGCAGTCCCATATGCAGATGCCGTTATATTAATTACAGTAGAAAACCTGATTAACTCAAAAGTCCTTAACTGTCAGTGAAGCAACTGCTTTAGCTCTGAAGCAGGTTTTCTTCCTCCTTTCTCCTGTCATCCTCCTGTTTTTCATCTCTTCTTTAGAGAACTGTTGAGACTGCCCAGGAGGCCCTCAGAGCCCCTGGCTTGCTCCATCACCTTTTATCTGCAGCTGTAGCAGTCCAGGGGAGCTCTCCTAATTAATTTCACGTCTAGTTGAAAAACAACCAGACAACTGCCTGGCCCCGTCATTTTTCTTTCAACAGTTAAAACCTGATGGAATCCTGGAATTTTAGAACTGGAAAGGATGTTAAGATGATCTAATCCAGCTCCCTAGTTCACAGATGAGAAATCTGAGGCTGAGAGAAACAAGTGGATTGCCAGTCACAGGGCCAGTCAGCGGTGAGGGCTCGGTCAGAGCACCGCCCTGGCCGGCGCTCTGCCCACCCCGCTGCTGTGCTCCACCCTCACCAGACCATTTGCCAAGGGGAGCGAGCAGTGGAACCCTCTAGTTTCAGCTTCATTTTTCTCCATGCTCTCGTTCAAATCTTGTAGACACATTGAAGAGCAATGGAAAAACCTAAAGATTAGTGGGAGAAGCAAAGAGCTTGGACAGTGACATATAGAAAACCAGATGGAGATAGCCATATTGAAGATCTTTTCTCTGTCTAGTAAGTTGCACACACAACCCTAGCAAAGCGCCTGGGAACGAAAATCCGAACTGGACTCACTGTCAGCCCCCCCAGGGCTGTTTGACTCCAGCGAGTCTATTTATAGAGACTGTTTCTGTCACTGCAGAGATGGGGGTGTGATACTTTGTGTCAGATGAATTACGGGTGTGTCTGCTGTGGTTTTGGCCAGGGCCACATGGTTTACTGGTTTTCCTGTAGTCTCAGAGGTGTTGAGATCTCTCCCTTTGATCCTGAAAAATGGTTGGTTAGTTTTCGCTCTCTGTTACCCACTCTCCTGGCAGCAGCAGTAGTCACAACTCATTTAGACTCACTGTTGTTATTATGGACCAGCTTTTGTTACGGGCCCTCTGAAGGGTGTTGGTATGAGCTTACTTAGACAGCCCCTTGAGCTCTGAGGAGGACTGGGAAGAAGATAGGAAGTGGGGGTGAGAGCGGATCCAGCAGGAGCCCTCCTGCTCAGGCAGCGCCTGGTGGCTAAATCCTGCAGCCGATGGGAAGTCCTGGTCTGCCGTCCACCTCTGCTCTCCATGTTGAGATGAAGGGTGTTTTCAGGAATGACAGTTGCTCCTAAACTGCTCATGGTACTGGACTGTTCATCATATTCCTGGGTTTTTCTGAGTACTTAGTAGAGCCACTTACGGCTTTCTGTAGACAGTTCTCAACGAGCAAGCAAACAAATAACAAAACACTATTTTTTAGTCATTGTGTTGGGTGTTGAGGATACAGAGAGAAATGTGATGGTTCTTCCTGCCTTTGGTAATTATACGACTAGAATAGTCTGAAGAGGTGAGCAAGATTTGCTGTCTCAAAATGTGTCTCTTTGGTATGAGAATTAGTTTAGGCTTGGTGGTTTTAAAGAAACAAAAAGCTCAGCAAGAGTTTTTATCTTCCTCACCTTAACTGCCTAAGTGAATTTATATAGAGAGCCTGTCACCAGAGCTGGCTACAGTGTAGTGTGAACTCGGTGTACTAGTTGAGGGTCAAAACCTTCTCTATGTCCAGTTTCTGGATGGCCCAGCAAACATTTGTTTACCAAACATTTACTCTTCTGTGAATTGCCTTGTTTCCCTTTGAAGACCCAGCCCCCTGCCCCCTCTTTTTTGTTCCAGGATAACATATGTATCTCATTTAACCTGTCTTTCGAATCTCTCATGTTCAGATTCCTCATGTGTATGTAATTAGATTTCATTTTCTACTCTTAATCTCTCTCATCTCAATTTAATTCTTAGCCCCAGCCAGAGGAAACTAAAAGGGTAGAGGAAAATTGTTTTTCCTCCCTGACAACTGTAGTAAATGTTGTTTAGTTGTCAGTGACGTATGGAGGGACTCAGGACTCCCTACTTGCTGAGTGGTCACACACGCAAGGGGCTGTGTCCCCTTGCTTTTAGTTTGTAAGTCAGAAGTTAGACCAGTTGTCTGGTGTTTTTCCCTCATGCTTAATAAATGCCTTGCATAGAGTTGGGTGGAGAAGGCAATGGCACCCCACTCCAGTACTCTTGCCTGGAAAATCCCATGGACGGAGGAGCCTGGAGGGGTGCAGTCCATGTGGTTGCTGAGGGTCGGACACGACTGAGCGACTGCACTTTCACTTTTCACTTTCATGCATTGGAGAAGGAAATGGCAACCCACTCCAGTGTTCTTGCCTGGAGAATCCCAGGGACGGGGGAGCCTGGTGGGCTGCCGTCTATGGGGTCACACAGAGTCGGACACGACTGAAGCGACTTAGCAGCAGCAGGAGCAGCAGCATAGAGTTGGGCCCTCAGTTAACGTTTTGCTTTCTCATCTCTTTCCCAGGAGAATAGATTTCCATGTTTCACTTTCTGGTATTGCTGATGTGCTTCTGCTGACCAGGTGATGTACTTAACAGGCAGACATGAAAGGAAGAGCTTAATGAAACGCGTGAAGGGGTCTGAGTGAAAGCCGACTTCTTTAAACCTTTTGCTGCCATTTGTTGGAGAGAAGATTTAAAATAGTGAGTTTGTAGCAGGATAGGTAGAGTTGAGGGGCTTCCCTGGTGGCTCAGTCAATAAAGAGACCACTTGCAATGCAGGAAACCTGGGTTTGATCCCTGTGTTGGGAAGATCCCCTGGAGAAGGGATAGGCTATCCACTCCAGTATTCTTGGGCTTCCCTGGTGACTCAGATGGTAAAGAATCTTCCTGCAATGTGGGAGGCCCGGGTTCGATCCCTGGGTTGGGAAGATCCCCTGGATGAGGGCATGACAGCCCCCTCCAGTGTTCTTGCCTGGAGAATCCCGTGGACAGAGGAGCCTGGCGGGCTGCAGTCCACAGGGTTGTACAGAGTTGGACACGACTGAAGGGACACATGCAAGTAGGGGCAGAAGTAGGACAGCCTTTTAAACGAATCTGGCCTCTCTCGCTTCAGTTACATAAGCAAAGCAAATAGCTTGTGAACGGTTTAATGCAGCTCATGGTTAAATGACTGAAGCAAATACTGTTTCAGTTGGTACCACCCTAAGTTTTAATGAAGATGTATGTATTTGTCTTTAAATACAGGTCGGCTTTCTAACAGCCTAAGAACTGTGTGTCTCTGCCTTTCTGAGCAAACACGAAGTTGCCTGAATCTTAGACTTGGGCAGGCACTGTCACTGACCAAGTTGGGGAGTGATTGAGTTTAGAATCAGAGAGTTCCAGTCAACACATTTCTGGTTCCTTTTCCCAAATAGAAGTTCTCATACTTTAGGAAGCCTTTTGTTTCCTCTTTAGTATTATTTGATCTGTTTTGTGAAAGCTTGCAGTATAGATGAGTGTATCCTGAAAGGATATTTCTGAGATAGATCAAATCTTCCTTGGTTTGCTTGGATTTATCCTAACAGGTAGTCCTTTCCCCTTTGTCTTACTCAAGGTCTTGTCTTCCATAAACTGAAAGAATATGATTTGATTAGCGATACTGATCTTAACGAAGCATTCAGTGTTTTAAGAAAACAAATGACTTGGTAGCTGGGATGCTGTTACCAGCTATCAGAGAAATGAACCGGAAAAGATTCTATGCTTAGGCACACTCGAATAACATTTTATTTCAGTGTATGTGTGTTAAAAGACTACACACATTTAGTTACAATAAAATATGTTATAGATAAGGAAAACAAACTAAAACTGCATGTGGTAGAGTCATTTTAAAGAACTTTTCTGTGTTAAGTATTAGGTTTTGTGTCATAAGGAAGGTTTTTATTTTGATTTGTGTTCAGTCCTTGCGGGCTTCCGAGGTAGCGCGGTGGTAAAGAATCACCCTCTCATGCAGGAGACACAGGAGATGTGGGTTCTATCCCTGGATTGGAAAGATCCCTTGGAGTAGGAAATGGTGACCCACTCTGGTATTCTTGCCTGGAAAATTCCATGGACGAGGAGCCTGACAAGCTGCAGTCCATGATGTCGCAAAGAGTCGTACGCGTCTGAGCGTTAATGCACACATTCAGTCCTTGGACTCACGTCCCAGCAGCATAGTCTTCTCTCGTTTCGTCAGTTTAATGTCTTTTGGTTGAGTCCTTGTAAACTCCTTAGGCTGTCCCTCCGCTGATTGAAACCGGGTCAGGAAGGGGAGATTAGGCCACTGCCACCTTTCTGGAAAGAAAGAGCTGCTCTGGGGGCGAGCCAGAGAGGGGACTCCTGTGTGATATTTGAGAAACTTTTCCTGACTGGGATGTTTTTCTGGTATCTCCTTCCACCAAGAGCTCCCTAGAAGTTTCTTTGCTAGGAGGCTGGCATCTAATGGGATCTCTGTGTTAGTCTCTGTCTGCCCCTCCTCACTCTTCTCTCTGTACTCCTTTCTCCTTCCACCCCCGTTCCTGCCCAGGCCCGCTGAGCTGCATTTCCTTCCCACCCAAGGAAGAGAAGCGCCTCCAGCAGATGGTGGACTGCCTGCCCTGCGTCTTGATCCTCGGCCAGGACTGTAATGTCAAGTGCCAGCTGTTGAACCTGCTCTTGGGGGTGCAGGTGCTTCCCGCCAACAAGCTGGGTGGTGAGAACTGTAAGCTTCGGCGCCTCCGCTTCACCTATGGGACTCAGACTCGGGTCAGCCTGGCGCTCCCTGACCAGTATGAACTAGTGCACACGCTGGCTGCTCACCAGGGCAACTGGGAGACCGTCCCTGAGGAGGACCTGGAGGCCCGGGAGGACAGTGAGGACGCTGCCCACGTTCTAGCCGAACTGGAGGTGACGATGCGCCATGCTCTGTTACAGGTACCGGTCTTGTCCTTACACGGGTGCACTCATAGGCACCAGCTTTCATTGTACCTGAGCTTTCTCAGAAAGTAGTTTGCAGTGTGTACTGTGGGCTCTGAGCATCAGCAGATAAGAGTCAAAGGAATGTGATCTGGGAAGTTGAAAACCAGACAAGGCTAAAGCAGTGTCCATCCCTGCCTCTACTGCTGTGCTGCAAAGCCCTGGCAGTTTGTCTAATCCCTTTCTAAAACTGAAGAATGTGATACTTATATCTCAGCCTGCCTTTACAGAAAGAGGGTCAGGGTTAGCAATCCTTTTTCATTTCTTACAGGAAGGCATGGCTAGAATTGTGTCTAGCCATCCCTTTCTAAAAGAAACAATCATATGATTGATGTTCTTACAAGAGCTGAGAACAAGTGAAGAACTTCTGAGTTTTTCCTTAGATCTGCCATCATTTACTAAGCGAGGCAGGTCATGTCTCCTACTTTCTAAAGGACTTCAGAACATGAGGACAGATCTGGCTCAAATAAAGAGGTATGGAGATCCTATCACCTGAAGAATACGTCTGTTTCTCTCTTGAAGTAAACTCCCAAAGAGGACACAGGTCTTGTGGCATTTCCTAAAAGAAAATTTTATCAGTCTGGTATTTATATCTCTACCTAGGACCTGTCTCTCGTGCAAGGCTTCCTTTGCTACTGTATAGCTAGGACTAGACTGTGTTATTAGACCAAAAGGTGACAGGCACAGCATGTGAATGTGTCAGGAGAATGGGGTTGGGCAGAGAAGGTGCCTGTGTCACAGATTAGGAGCTGGCAGGAATAAAAGAAGCAGACGTGCTCAGAGCAGAGAGTTCGTCACCTTGATTAGCTGTGCCAGGAAGGAGCTCTGCCAGTCCTCGTTTGGCGGGCCTTGGAGAGCAGTTTCTTCTTCGCTTCACCTGCTCCTGTTCTTGAAGGCTTGGTCTCTCAGTCAGTGAGTGAGGCCTTTGATTGTGGCTTTGGCATATGATTCTCGGAAGTAGAAACTGTCATCTCATTTCTTTCCAGAGTCTGGTTATCTTTTATCTCAATAAATGCTAGAGAGATTTAGTATACAGGCCAGCATTTTCTCTCAGTTCATTTCACTGGTGGCTTTCCTCTGTGTTCAGACTGAGAGCCTGCACTTCTTAGCTCCAGGACAGTGCGAGAGTTCTTGGATGACTGACTGATCCTCGTTTATTGACTGAGCCTGCTCAGTTGACTCATAAGCTTTGTAGGTGTATGATCCAAGCACAGTCTCTCTGTAGTATTCTGTTCTGGTCTAGTTACTTCAGTTTCCAAGAGCTCAGTGATTTTCAAACTTTTTTAGATTTTAATTCATGCTTAGAAGCAGCATTTTATTTTTAGGACCCGTAACATATATATGTATGTGCATTTGGAATAAAGTTTCATGAAACAGTACTTCTTGCAAAACACACTGATATTTTCTTCTCTAGTCTGTCTGACTTCATTGTTTGGAAAAATGATAGCAACCCACTAAATTGATGATCTGACCTACAGCTTAAAAACACAATTTAATAGCTGAAATGACTGCTTTTGGTTGGGTGGTGATTTTTCCTGTTCTTGCATTTTAAAAACAGTCTTGGAATGTGAACAAAGCCATCTGTAGGAAAGTTGCATTATTTGATTGATTTCTCTGTGTCCCTTCATTTTGTTGGTTTTGATTTTTAATGCTCATTTACTTTTGTCCCATGAGCTAAGCTGATAAAGTCACAAAAAAGAAAGAGCTATTTCCCAAGTAGTTTGTGTGTGTGAGCATGTGCGTTAGTCGCTCAGTCATGTCTGACTCTCTGCGACCCCATAAATTGTAGCCTGCAAGGCTCCTCTTGGCCCAAGGCAAGAATACTGGAGTGGGCTGCCATTTCCTTCTCCAGGGGGTCTTCCTGACCCAGGGAGCGAACCCTGGTCTCCTGCACTGCAGGCAGATCTTTTACCATCTGAGCCGCCAGGAAAGCCCTGAGCACATGTCTTACTGGTGAGAGTTCCCAGCAGTGCTCAAGGAATACACTGTTGCTGTTTAGTCTTTCAGTTGGGTCCGACTCTGGGACCCCATGGACTATAGCTGGTGAGTCTCCTCTTTCGGTGGAATTTCCCAGGCAAGAATAATGGAGTGAGTTCTCATTTCCTTCTCCAGGGGATCTTCCTGACCCAGAGATTGAATCCCCATCTCCTGCATTGGCAGGCAGATTCTTTACCACTGAGCCACCAGGGAAACCCCCATGTATATGTAGTAAGCACTCAAACTGAGTAACAGTTAAGAAGCCTGCTTGGCTGGGAGGGAAGTTAAGATACCTAATCAGTTTTCTCTCTGCACGGTTGAAATATGTATAGATTCTCTTTCATGAGAAATATCCTTCTCTTTTCTTGAAGAATTCTCTAGCCTCCCATGTTCTGTTTCATGTGGTTTGTGAGGCTTCTATAGTAATGTTTCTTTGGATATGCTTTATACGGCAGTGATTTTGATGTGGAAACAGCCACGGACCCCTGCGTTTCTAACTTTAGACTCCCTTGATGGTGAGCCTCAGAGGGGCCTCAGCCTCTGTGGCACTCAGGCTCTGCTCTGCCGCTGTTGTCAGACTTCTGTCTCCATTGGCTTACTGCTGGGAGCATTTCCTAAGCTACCTTGAGAATTTTTCTTGACAGTGAGAAAGATCTTTTTCTTAGCTCCAGTTATATTTAGAATCAGAGAATTAGCTCTAAACAGCCCTTCAATTTGGTTCCTAAAAGGGGTCGTAAAGAAAGGAAACATTTAGTAAAGGAAACCAGGATTGAATTAGGGGAAATCTGATGTTCATTTTTAACTGTCAGATCACTAAAGCAGAATTTCCCCTTACCCTCTTACACAATGGTCATTCTCTAATGTGCCACTTTAAAGTCCTCATAAATCAGCCATTTTCAGTTTGTTCCAGAGTAAGGCAACTCACATGGAACCCATACCACATGGTACCCACGTGGAATACTACAGTATTCCCAGTTTTTTAGCTCTGGGTCCCCTGAGATTCTCAGTTCATAATTCAGTAATAGAGAAATACTGTCAAGCCATTAGTTCCTGAAACCTCATTTAGTGTTAAAACGTGGTCATTTTCCAGCTGGCAGTACATTTCACCATTCCCCATGTTCCCTAGTTTTGTCTTCATGTACATGCTTCCCCACTCTAACCTTCACCCCCTTTCTGGTGTATACCTCACCTCCTTTTCTCTTTTGTGCCATTTACAAGTCCAGTGGCACACAGTCCTCTGCTTTAGAATTGCCTCAGTCTGATGCATGTGAGTCTAGATATGTTTTTCCCTATGAACACCTATAAGAAGAGGAATAAAGCGAAGTGGAGGTGGTTAAGCTTCCTCAGCCTACGCTGGGATTCCTGCAGCCGCCGGTGGGTTTCATCTTCGGTGGCTGTTTCGCAGCCACCGGTGCTCTGCTCTTAGCAGTCCCCTGTTTACCCCGCCCCCCAGGTGTTTTCTGCCCCTGGGGACAAACACGCGTGTCACATGACCGCGGGGCTGTCACGCTGTCAAGGTGACCGGCTCCTGGTGATGTCTGGGAAGGGGTATTTCCGGGAACTTAAGTACACTGATGTTTCCAAGAAAGGTCTAATGACTTGCAAATAAACTTATTTTTTTTCTTTGCTACTTTGAAATCTAATGAGTTGAAATAGTTAAATTTTCTCTTTATAACCCTCAGTAGCCATCAATGGAAGTAATCTGTCATTTCATAGTGACATTGATACTTTTACTTTTTAATCTTTAAAAATTAAAAGTTGTTTTATTTGGTATATAATTTTTTAGTCGGTTTACAGTGTTGTACAGCAAAGTGATTCAGTCTTTTTTATATATATATATATATATATATATATATGTATGTATGTATGTATACATCTGTATATATGTTCTTTTTCAAATTCTTTTCCAGTAT
>SJYC01033910.1:0-11891 GCA_006408675.1 Madoqua kirkii | reverse complement strand
TCTTTTTCAAATTCTTTCCAGTATGGTTTTCTGCAGGATGTTGAGTGTAGTTCTCAGTGCTATACAGTAGAAGCCTCTTGTTTCTCTGTTTTATATATAGTAGTTTGTATCTGCGAATCCCAGACTCTTACTTAGTTTATTCCTCCTCACGCACTTTCCTCTTTGGTGACCAGAAGTTTGTTTCCTTTGTCTGTGAGTCTGTTTATGTTTCATAAATAAGTTTATCTGTATCATGTCTTAGATTCTACATGTAAGTGACATCTTAGGGTGTTTCTCTTTCTTCTTTATTTCTCTTGGTGTGATGCTCTCTAGCTCCATCCATGTTGCTGCAAATGGCACTATTCCATTCTTTTTTAGGCTGAGTAGAAGTGTACATTGTATATATGTACCACATCTTAATCCATTCCTCTGTGGATGGACGCTTGAGTTGCTCCCATGCCTTGGCTATTGTAAATAGTGCTACTGTGAACATTAGGGTGTCTGTGTCAAATCATAGTTTTCTCTGGACATATGCCCAGCATTGGGACTGCTGAATCATAGGCCAACTCTATTTTTGTTTTTTTAAGGAACTTCCATACTGTTCTCCATAGTGGCTATACTAATTTACATTCTTACCAACAGTGTAGAAGGCTTCTCCACACCCTCTTCACCATTTGTTAATTTGTAGAGTTTTTAATGATGGCCCTTCTGACTGGTGTGCGATGGTACCTCACTGTAGTTTTATTCTGCTGTTGGGATCTTTTTTTTAATTTTATTTTATTGGCATATAGGTGATGTATCATGTTGTGTTAGTTTCGGAGTACAGCAAAGTGAATCAGTTATACGTATAACCATTCTTTTGCAGATTCTTTTCCCATATAGGTCCTTACAGAGTTTTGAGTAGAGTTCCCTCTGCTGTAATAGTAGGTCCTTATTAGCTATCTCTCTTACATACAGCAGTGTGTGTATGTCAGTCACAGTCTCTCAGTTTATCCCTCCCCCTCTTTTCCTCTCTGGCAATGCTAAATTTGTTTTCTACATCTGTGACTCCACTTCTGTTCTGTAAATAAGTTTATTTGTACCTTTTTTGTTTAGATTCCACACATAACAATATATATGATATTTGTCTTTCCCTGCCTGGCTGACTTCACTCAGTGTGACACTCTGGGTCCATCCATGTTGCTGCAAATGGCATTATGCTCTCTCTTATGGCTGAGTGATACTCCATTGTATGTATGTACCACATCTTCTTTATCCATTCCTCTGTCACCTCCTTCTAGTTTTGATTTGCACTTCTCTAATAATTAGTGACGTTGAGCATCTTTTCACGTATCTGTTGGCCATCTGTATGTCGTCTTTGGAGAAACCTGTATTTAGGTCTTCTCATTTTTTGATTGGGTCTTTTGTTTTTTTGGTTATTATGTGAGCTATATGTGTGTTTTGGAAATTAAACCCTTGTCAGTCACATCATTTGCAGATATTTTCTCTCAGTCTGTATATTGTCTTTTCATTTTAATTATTGATTATTCATATTGATTGTCTTCATTTTGCTGTGGAAAAGCTTATAGGTTTGATTAGGTCCCATTTGTTTATTTTTGCTTTTATTTCTATTGCCTTGGGATACTGACTCATGAGCTTTCCAGACACTGCTTGCTGAAGAGACAGTCTTTCTCCATTGTATATTTTGCTTCCTTTGTTGGAGATTAATTGACCATAGGTGTGTGAGCCTGTTTCTAAGCTCTCTGTTCTGTCCCATTGATCCATACAGACACTGTTTTTTTGTTTTGTTTTGTTTTTTTTAATTTTTCAGCAGCTAATACTTTCACAACCCCAGATCAAAGTAAAAATGACAAGTTTATATAAAATTTAAACCCCCAAATTTATTAAACATTGTTGCTAGAGAACCGTCTTCTTTCAATTTTTTTAATTTTTGGCATTTGTTTTGGTACCTTATGAAACTAAATTTGTTGAGTGTTGCCTACTTTTAAGTTAGATACTGTGTCTTCTCTGGAATGTATCTTGATTGAAAGGTAAACATATGAAAGAAGTTTGGGTGATAGTCTTTTATCTGACAGTAGGGAGATAGTTTTGGAAAAGAGAGTATGGCCATTTCCAAGGGAAAAAGAACAAAGTTGGAGTAATATGTATAAGAGAAGTAAAGAATGCTATTCTAAAAATACACATTAAAATAAAGAAACCATTATTTTATGGGGCAAAAAGAAAGGGGAACTAAAAGTAATGTTTTAAAAAAGGATATGGGAAGTCCAGGCAAATGCTGAATATAAGTTCCTTCTAGGCAGTAATTCTATGTTCTTTGAATTCAACATCACTCTGCCTTTCCCCTAACATACACTAACATACATAGTGAAATATAACCAATATATTGCTCTTTGCTAGCAAACCTGCTAATGCTTAACTATAGGTTAATTTACCTATTAAGGATATGTATGTTTTCGAGGCACGATTCTTTTTAAAATCCCTATGCTCGCTCTAGTAGCCTTGATCCCTCTTAAAAGACTAGCTTAAAGGGCTATTTTCTCAATTCACCACCACTTGTTCACTTTTGGCCTTCCAGGGTTAGCTCTCTGGGAGAAAATCTGGCAGAGATTATGGTCTTAATCTTCCTTTTTTGAGCAGAGCAGGGGTTTTTACTTGCAGCCAACATATACTTTTACACAGAAAGCTAAGACTGTTAGAGTCCCTGAAATCATCTTGTCCATCCTTTATTCTTCTCTCAGAACTTCCCTAACACCAGGCCAGACAATTCCTGACACAGTGGGCCTCAGTCGCTGTTCATACATGGTCTTTGCAGTCAGAGGAGCCTGGATTTACAGCCTGGCTTGGCTACTTAACCGTGTGACTGTCGTGCTAGGGCATCCCCCATTTGTAAAACAGAAGTATTAATCTGTGTGTTTTAGGGCTGGTGTGCGGCTTACATGAGAGGCTAGGTGTAAAGCCTCTAGCACAGTGTCTGGCCCTTAGTAAGCCTCCCTTTGAATGAACTGACAGGAGGATTTCCTCCTCTCTTAGGTACCCATCTGTTCCCTGACAGCCATCCATGCTGGAACTCCCTCCATTGTGAAACTTAAGTCCTTCTGGTTCCTGCTTACTTAGACTTATTATTGTGCTCCATTTAGAAGCAAAGTTCTTCATAATTATTATGAAGTACTTTTATAATAAAATTAAAGAAGAGAGAGGTGTTATAAAATACAGAAGTTAAGATATAAAGTTAAAAGGTAACTTTTAACTTTGTTCAGACGTTTCTTTCTTTCTTTTCCATTCTTCTGTTGTCTTTCTTGATGAATCTAGTGAATGGTGAGAGTCTAATAAATGGTGAGAGAATTCACATTCCCTGGATGTTTGAATATCCACACAGTAGAAAGCATGGAGGTTATGTAGTACCTCCTTGTCAACTTGTGTGGTGTCTGGTTCATCACAATGTGAAATCAGATGGTTTTGACCCTTCAGGGCTCCGTGCCTGTGAGCTGCGATGCAGACCTAAAGCCTCTGCTTTGATGTGTGTGGGGTCGTACCACACTTCTGCTTTTAGCACGGTGGCCTCACACTTCCTGTGGCTAGCTGAGGGCTTTGGTTGGGATTATGGGTTTTCTCAAGTCTTGTTCTGGTCTCTGAGTTACCACTCCCTACTTTTACTGGCTAGGGAGATGAGCTAGTATCCATTTTATGCTGACTGCGGGGTAAAGCCCTGGGTTGGCACAGCTGCTTGTGTCCTGTTATATTCTAGAAAGCAGCTCAGTCACAGCTTCCCACTGGAGAGTGTTTAAGAGTCAGGGTGTTTTCTACAGTGTAACAGGAAGAGGGGGCATGCCTGGACTGTGTGTACTCAGTAGTATTTGACTCTGCAACACTGTGGAGAGATGTATTTGCCTTGCTATATAATTGACATTTAAGAGTGATAGTGATTTCAGAGAACTGTACACAAATGAGGAAGAATCAGCCCTGTGTAAAATGGAGAAAACCTCCTATCGTTCTGTGAAAGGACATGGGAGGAGAACTGATGGTGATGGTCGATGGAATGTGGAGACAGGCCCTGGAGTCCAGGATGTGTCAGTTGTTAAGCAAGGGGTAGGACCATGTAGTTATGTGCTGCTTTTCTGTGTGATGGAATGAGGTTGCAGAACTGTAGACAAAACAAAGACATTCATGACCTATCTGAGTGTGTGATTGTCTTCTGTTTGAACTGTTGGTTAAGACGACCATCCCTAGCTGTCGCTGAGGGTGTAATGTGCTATGAGCCATAGAGTGAGAATCCTCATCAGTCAGAGCCAGTATTCTTAGGAAGTGGTTAGGCTTCAGTGACTGAAACATTTCTTCTTGGCACTTATAATAGTGTCATTTTATATTTAAAAAAAAAAAAAAACAAAGAGGAGAATCCTGGTGTTTGCAGAGTAGCAGTTTGCTTTTTTATTACATTCTCTTAATCTTGCCAAGAGAATTCATGGTAATATATCAGCTTCCGTAGAGTCCACAGATTTGTGCAGATATATTATAAAAGAGATATCTCTTTAGGAATTTCTGCGACTTAAAATGGGAATTATGGCATACTCTTCTGATTCCCTGGATTCTTCTTCCTTGACTGATTTCAGAGCTTCCTCACTGCTTCATTCTTGGAGTAGACGCAAACAGCAGTTCCAGATAAATGTGTGAGATATGGGTTAAAAAATAGACAGTTTTACATATGATGATTGAAAATGGTTTGAGCAAATAGTAAAGGCATCATTCATTCATCCAGTAATTGCACATTTATTTATTGAATGTTCAGTAAGGGCAAACACTGTTCTAAGTGCCAGGAAGGAGTACGGCCTTCCATGAAATAGTCTGAGGTCAGTCTTCCCTCTTAGGTGGCCGTACTATATGGGCCAAGAACAGGGCTCATCCTCTCTGTGAATTTTTTTTCACTCCCTGTCTCCAGGAGATAGTGCGGCTTCCCTTTTTGTTTATAACCGTCAGGCATGAGTCATCCCTCTGCCGTGAGTATTGCAGAATCACGTATCACATTCCAGTCTAGTTTGTACTGCTGCCAGGGTCTCAGCCAGCAGCTCTTTTTGCCTGTCTTTCAACAGTCAAGATAGTCAGAACAATGAGACTGACTACACAAATTAATTAACTGGGAAATGGAGAAGAGAGAGAGAGCACAGTACTTGTTTTCTATCCGTTTTTGTTTGTACAAGATATATTTAGGAGTAGATACCTTCTTTCTAGGTGCCAATGCACCAGGCAGTGTCTACCATCAGAGTTCATTTTAGGGAATTTTTAAAGCTTGATGTATAGCTGACGTATAGTATTATATAAGTTACAGGTAGAAAACGTAGTGGTTCACAATTTTTAAAGGTTATATTCCATTTATAGTTACAAAATGTGGGCTATATTCCCTGAAGCTTATTTATTTTATACACAGAAGTTTGTGCCTCATAATCCCTGACCCCAATCTTTCCCATCTCTCCTTCCTCGTCCACACTGGTAACCACTAGTTTTTTGTCTGTCGCTGTGTGTCTGTTTCTTTTTTGTTTTAATCTCTAGCTTGTTTTATTTCTTGGATGCGACATGTCCGTGAGATCATACAATGTGTGTCTCTCTGTGTCTGTTTCACTTGGCACAGTGCCCTCCAGGTCCATCTGTGTGCAAATGGGCACATTCCATTCTTTTTATGGCTGAGTAGTAGTCCACTCTGTGTGTGTGTGTGTGTGTGTGTGTGTGTGTGTGTGTGTGTGTGTGTGTTATAGTGAAACTGTTAGTTTCTCAGTCATCCAACTCTGTGACTCCATAAACTGTAGCCCACCAGGTTCCTCAGGCTAGCCATTCCCTTCTCTGGGGGATCTTCTGGTCCCATGGATTGAACCAGGTCCCCCTATATTGCAGACAGATTTTTTAACCATCTGAACCACCATGGAGGTGTAGGTATATGTGTGTGTATGTATATGTATACATATATACATCTTCTCTATCCACTGAATTCTTTTTTTTTTTTTTTTTTTTCAAAAATGAATTTGCATTTGTGAGCAAATAAAGTCAGCTATCCTTTACAAAGGATATTGGTTCTACAAGTGGACTTGGCAGCTTTGGCTGCCAAGTTCTGTTGCACACATAAAATGGTCCTTTGAGAAAAACTTGGAAATTTACTTTAAAATTTTAAGAAAACCCATCAAATAAGCAGCAAAATTCTTCCTGAAAACTTTCTAAACAGTACTTACTTTGGTTTGAATATTTAGACTTTTTTCTCTTATATTTCTCTGATAAGTTTGATTTATATCTTTAGAAAGATATATTTAAGACAGGAGCCATTTAACAAAATTTTTAAAAGCCACTGTCACTTATAATTATCTTGTTATAACTTCATTTCTTGAAATTCTCTTCTAGTCTGTAATTACTAAATGTAATTAGAATGTCGGCATTTAAGTGATTGCATGCTGTACTTTGGACCTTAAATGTCCTTACGTACCCTCTTTTTTGAGTGTGCCTTGTGAAACGATTCATACTCCAGCACCGTGACTCAGGGCAGTGAAAGGGGGCTTGTTTTGAATAGCAGAGTGAGTGTCAGATTAGTCTTCCAATCAGAAAACGTTCCATGCAGTTTGAGGCACAGGTGAATAGCAGATTTCTTCTTGGCCTAGGCTAGGCTAGAAAGCAAGTAGATTTATACAGTGTTTGCTCAAATTACAAATGATGAGATGCTAAAAGTACTTCTGGTTTTAGGGAGTTCAAAGTGGCCAGCCAAATGAAAGTTCTGTGGCCTACCTGAGAATAAAATTTATGAATTCTTTGTTGAGGAAAAAGGTGAGACCTTTGTACTTTAGTGGAAATAAGAGCTTGCTGTCTCTCACTCTGTCCTTTAGTACAGGCACACACACAGACACACACACACTTACACACAGTACAAGAAACAATAAGCTGGCATTTCCCAGCCCTTCTCCATTGTCTAGAGAAGGAGATCAAAAAGGAAAACTCAAACATTTTAGAATTCTGCAAAGGATTGATTTTGAGTCTTCAGACTTCAGAGTTGGTGTGCCTGCAGTGGTAATATAGGCATGAGTCTCCAGATCAATGCTTAGGTCTGGAGTGCCAGGCAAAGTAGGCAATTTCAGAGGTTTAGAGGAGCAAAATTTATTTCCCTCCATATTCCCATATGGATGGAAATGTATGCTCTTAAGTGAGTCGAGATCCTTAGTGAAGAAGTAGAATGATAAGCAGAAACTACTACCTAGGGAAATGACCTGTTTAGGGAGTTGGGTGTATCAATGATGATTGGTTCAAACATAGGTAACAGTCAGAAAAATAGGGGTTTGCTTAAGCAAGACAGAGGTTAATATATTTTTCCCTTAAATAAGTCCAAAGCTAAGCAGTTGAGAGCTGATGTGGTAGCTCTGTAGTCATCAGAGATCCAAGCTCCCAGTCTCCTTTTGCTTCCTCGTCCTCAGGGCTGACTTCCACTCTCAGGATTGCCCAGGGCTGCAGGAGGGCCACTGCTGCTCTGTCTTCACACCTGTGCTCCAGGCAGGAAGGGCAGGGCCAGAGGGTGCACTCCATAGCAGAGTCAGCCCTTTAAGAGCTGTCTGTCGTCCTACCTACTATTGGCTGCCCCTCCATAAAAGACATTGCCTTCCCAGTGATGCACAAGTTAGATATTGGGTAGGCAGACTGTAGTCTCTGCCAGACCAAGTGATCAGGAGCATAAAGATGTTCCTGAGACCTAGATGGCTGAGACCTTAGGATGTTTGCCAACTCTTGAGGTAGGATGGTAATGTTTGACAGATCTAACCTTTAGTTTGCTGCTTGATTGATTGATTCAGAGTGTTAAGGACTTACTCTATACCAGGCACTGAAAGTACAAGAGTGTAAAAGATAGACATGTTCCCTCTCTCGGAAGAGTTTATAGGCTAATTGGGGAAAAAAAAAAAACTTGTTTTTAAATAAATTATAAGTATATAAGTGTATTGACTATTAAGAGAAGGAGAAGTAGCGAGTACTCCCCTAATTTCTTATTAGGAAAGATCCCAGAAGGGTATGACACTGTATACACTGAGATTTAAAGGATGCATGGGAGTTAGAAAGTTGAGGATGAGTCAGGTTAGAAATAGGGGGAGGAATGTTCCAGGCGGAACCACTCCCAGTCTAAGAGTTCTTCAGAGGGAATCAGCAGGAGTTTCCAAAGCAAAACAGGGGACTCCAGGTTCTTTTTTTTTAATCTAAAATGGCTGAAAGGACTGCCATCCTTTCTATTTACTTGTTTTCTCACTGTCTCTTGATGAGTGCCTGCCTGCTTAGGTGGACCAGGGAGTGTTGGTAACCGAGGAAGGAGGGGGACAAGTGATTGGGGCATATACTGAAGCCCAGTTGCCCCATCATAGATCTGCATTTTGGTCTCAATGTGGGACTCTGGGGAGGCAAGGACTGGTGTTGACCCTGAAGTGCTGATATGACCCCCTTCCCCTTCTAGGAAGTGGACATTGTGGTAGCACCGTGCCGAGGCCTCCGGCCCACAGTGGATGTTCTGGGTGACTTGGTGAATGATTTCTTGCCTGTGATAACCTATGCACTCCACAAAGATGAACTCTCTGAGAGGGATGAACAAGAGCTTCAGGAAATCCGAAAGTATTTCTCCTTTCCCATATTCTTTTTCAAAGTGCCGAAGCTGGGCTCGGAGATAATTGACTCCTCCACTGAAAGAATGGAGAGTGAAAGATCACCACTTCATCGTCAGCTGACTGACCTGGGCTATCTGAGCAGCGGCCACTGTAACTGTGGGCCCCCCGGCCAGGACACCAAAGCTCAGAGCATGTTGGTGGAGCAAAGTGAGAAGCTGAGACACTTGAACACGTTTTCTCACCAGGTGCTACAGACTCGCCTAGTGGACGCAGCCAAGGCCCTGAACCTGGTACACTGCCGCTGCCTCGACATCTTCATTAACCAGGCTTTTGACATGCAGCGGGACCTGCAGATTACACCCAAACGTCTGGAATACACCCGAAAAAAGGAGAATGAGCTGTACGAATCATTGATGAATATTGCCAACCGGAAGCAAGAGGAAATGAAGGACATGATCGTTGAGACTCTTAACACCATGAAGGAGGAGCTTCTGGATGATGCCGCCAACATGGAGTTCAAAGGTGGGTCCTAGAGAGAGCTTGGTAGGGTGCAGGAACTGAGGCATCCTCGAACCCTTTCCAGCTGGCGTAGAGTACATCAATTCTGAAGCCCAAAGGCACCTACCCCGATGGGGCCCATTAGCAGCGAGGTGAGGTGAGGTGAAGTCACTCAGTCGTGTCCAACTCTTTGCGACCCTGTGGACTGTAACCTACTAAGCTTTTCTGTCCATGGGATTCTCCAGGCAAGAACACTGGAGTGGATTGCCATTTCCTTCTCCAGGGGATCTTCCCGACCCAGGGATCGAACCCAGGTCTCCCACATTACAGGCAGATGCTTTAACCTCTGAGCCACCAGGGAAGCCCAAGCAGCAGCCTACCTGAAATCACTGAGTGAAGTTGGCGTCTCTTGTTCTGAGAGGCCTTCTTGGAAAAGTCTGCCATCATTCCTTCCTATTTGATAAATTCATCCCAGTACTGCTCTTTGGTCTCCAGTTCTTATTTGTATCCCCTTGCCTTTTTAAGACTGGAGAAGAGCTGCTTGAAGAACGTCACTGAGTCATGCTTTCAACCTGACTCCTTGGTCATGGCCCATGCTGCTTTGTTGGTTCTTTTTTGTGTGTCATGGTCTCATTTTCTTTTCAGGGTGCTCCTGAGACCTAACTCAGAAGGATTTCCCAAAGTAGCAGTTTTAGCTTTTCTGGCATTCCTATCTTCCTGAGTAACTGTTAACAAAACTGGGCCAAATGCTTAGTCACGTCTTTTGGTATCTGAGGTCTGGGTGCTACTGACTTTGTATGGCGACTCCTGTTTGAACACTAGCTCTCAGTTCAGTTCAGTCGCTCAGTCGTGTCCAACTCTTTGTGACCCCATGGACTACAGCACACCAGGCCTCCCTGTCCAGCACCAGCTCTTGGAGCTTTCTCAAACTCATGTCCATTGAGTCAGCGATGCCATCCAACCATCTCATCCTCTGTCATCCCCTTCTCCTGCCTTCAGTCTTTCCCAGCATCGGGGTCATTTCCAGTGAGTCAGCTCTTCACATCAAGTGGTCAGAGTGTTGGAGCTTCAGCTTCACCATCAGTCCTTCCAATGAATATTCAGGACTGATTTCCTTTAGGATTACTGGTTGGATCTCCTTGCAGTCCAAGGGGCTCTCAAGAATCTTCTCCAGTACCAGTTTAAAAGTATCAATTCTTTGATGCTAAGCTTTCTTTATAGTCCAACTCTCACATCCATACATGACTACTGAAAAAAAAACCACAGCTTTGACTAGATAGGCCTTTGCTGACAAAGTAATGTCTCTGCTTTTTAATATGCTCTCTAGATAGGTCATAGCTTTTTTCCAAGGAGCAAGTGTCTTTTAATTTCATGGCTCCAGTCACCATCTGCAGTGATTTTGGAGCACCAGAAAATAAAGTCTGTCACTGTTTCCATTGTTTGCCCATCTATTTGCCATGAAGTGATGGGACTGGATGTCATGATCTTACTTTTTTGAATGTTGAGTTTTAAACCAGCTTTTTCACTCTCCTCTTTCACTTCCATCAAGAGGCTCTTTAGTTCCTCTTTTACTTTCTGTCCTAAGGGTGATGTCATCTGCCTATCTGAGGTTATTGATATTTCTTCCAGCAGTCTTGATTCCAGCTTGTGCTTCATCCAGCCTGGTATTTCTCATTATGTACCCTGCATATAAGTTAAATAAATAGGATGACAATATATATCCTTGACGTACTCCTTTCCCAATTTGAAACCAGTCTGTTGTTTCATGTCCAATTCTAACTGTTGCTTCTTGACCTGTATACAGATTTCTCAGGAGCAGGTCAGGTGGTCTGGTATTCCCATCTCTTGAAGAATTTTCCACAGTTTGTTGTGATCCACACAGTCAAAGGCTTTGACATAGTCAATAAAGCTGAAGTAGATGTTTTTCTGGAGCTCTCTTGCTTTTTCTATGATCCAAAAGATGTTAGCAATTAGATCTCTGGTTCCTCTGCCTTTTTAAATCCAGCTTGAACAGCTGGAAGTTCTCAGTTCATGCACTGTTGAAGCCTGGCTTAGAGAATTTTGAGCATTGTTTTGCCAGCATGTGAGATGAGTGCAACGGTGCAGTAGTTTGAGCATTCTTTGGCATTGCCTTTCTTTGGGATTGGAATGAAAACTGATCTTTTCCAGTCCTGTGGCCACTGCTGAGTTTTCCAAACGTGCTGGCATATTGAGTGCAGCACTTTCACAGTATCATCTTTAAAGATTTGAAAGAGCTCAACTGGAATTCCATCAGCTCCACTAGCTTTGTTCGTAGTGATGCTTCCTTAGGCCCACTTGACTTTGCACTCCAGGATGTCCAGCCCTAGGTGAGTGATCACACCATTATGGTTATCTGGATCATGAAGATCTTTTTTGTAGAGTTCTGTGTATTCTTGCCACCTCTTCTTAATATCTTCTGCTTCTGTTAGGTCCATACCATTTCTGTTCTTTATTATGCCCATCTTTGTATGAAAGGTTCCCTTGGTAGCTCTGACTTTCTTGAAGAGATCTCTAGTCTTTCCCATTATGTTTTCTTCATTTCTTTTCATTGATCACTGAGGAAGGCTTTCTTATCTCTCCTGCTGTTTTTGGAACTCTGCATTCAGATGGGTATATCTTTCCTTTTCTCCTTTGCCTTTTGCTTCTCTTTTTTCTCAACTATTTGTAATGCCTCCTCAGACAACCATTTTGCCTTGTTGCATTTCTTTTTCTTGGGGATAGTCTTGATGCCTTCTGTACAATGTCACGAACTTCCATCCATAGTTCTTAACATAGTAGAATAGCTTCCAT
>SJYC01033909.1:0-29117 GCA_006408675.1 Madoqua kirkii | reverse complement strand
TTTTCTCAACTATTGTAATGCCTCCTCAGACAACCATTTTGCCTTGTTGCATTTCTTTTTCTTGGGGATAGTCTTGATGCCTTCTGTACAATGTCACGAACTTCCATCCATAGTTCTTAACATAGTAGAATAGCTTCCATAGGTGGGTTCCGCTTATTGCCATTTTCTAGATGAGGGAATTAAGACTCAGATAGCTTCAGTAATTTGCTCAAGGTCACACAGATACTAAGTAGTAGAGGCAGAACTTGAATCTAGACAGTCTGATTCCTGAGCTCATACTCATAATTTCCACACTTACTGCTTCTTTATCTATTCCCTGTTATTGATGTTACCATCTTCCTGGGAACCAGCTTCAAAACCTCAACATGAGGACTTCCCTGGCGGTCCAGAGGTTCAGACTGTGCACTTCCAATGCAAGGATACACATTGTGTATCCTTGAGGCAATGACAATGTTCCAGTTTTACTTTTTATTTCTCTAGTAATTGATTAGAATTGAATTCTTGACTCTTGAATTTTTCTCATTAATATGCTAGGAAGTATGAGATATTACAAAGATTAGAGGCTTTGGAATTCATCAGCTTTGCATTCAAATGCTAGGTATATTATTCGCTAACTCTACCATCCCCTCCCAGTGCCCAGTTTATTCTCTTTTTGAGGCTTTTTCTGACATATCAAATATAACCAGTGATACCCTTCTGACGTTGTTGTTAGGGTTAAATTAGATTAGATATGTAAAATACTTCCTGTGCATTTCAGATAGTCCACACTCAGTGAATGTTCTTCCTCCCCTTCTGTAAATGTGATGTAAGAGCTGACAGATCAGTAGGTTCATTCTGTACACAGGTGCTCCTTCAGGACTCTTAGATGCCTCAGATGGTTGAGGATTGTGTGGCCCCTCATGCTGAGAGTCCAAGATAGTCAGCCATGTGTGTTCTGTAGCCATCAGCATGCTAGCTCCTTGGGTCCAACTTTATTCAGTGTACCTGCCCATTCCCCTCACAACCAACTAGCTTTTTGCTGTGCCTCCATAGATGCATTGTCCCTGAGAATGGAGAACCAGTGGGCACCAGAGAGATCAAATGCTGCATCCGACAGATCCAGGAACTCATCATTTCCCGGCTTAATCAAGCAGTGGCTAACAAGCTGATCAGCTCCGTGGATTACCTACGTGAGAGCTTTGTTGGAACCCTGGAACGGTGTCTGCAGAGCCTGGAGAAGTCTCAAGATGTCTCAGTTCACATCACCAGTAATTATCTCAAACAGGTACTCAGAGGGTAGTTAAGAGCTGGCCACAGATAACACATGAAACAGAATCTACCCACAAGCCCAGCGTCAAATTAGCCAAAAATTTCCCTTTCAGTCTTTTTGCCAGTCCAGTTTGAATTTTGTTTTCCTGTCTCATGACCACTGTCTGTGGGAGGTGCTTGTGAACTGTCAGGTTGCAGTTCAGCCAATGAGCAAGATGATGAAGATAAGTATAAGGGTCCCATTGGCCTCAAAACAGATGACCACCCTGCCTTGACTCTGCACATACACTGAGGGGTAGATTTGGGAACCTTGAAACTGGACCATGTTCTTGAAATAAATATCATTTGTTGCATTTTTAATTATCCACTTTACTCAGGGCATATTGACTTTCTTATTGTGTCTTCTTTTTCAGATCTTAAATGCTGCCTATCATGTTGAAGTCACATTTCACTCAGGGTCCTCAGTTACAAGGATGCTGTGGGAGCAAATCAAACAGGTAGAGGCTTTTTAGGGAAAGATTTTTCAGCCTCTAATTGGCTCAAATGAATCTTGGTCACTCCAACAGGAACTAATGTCTAGGATGTCTGTCCTAGACAAACTGATATCTGTCAGTATAGGTGGCCATTTGTCCTGATTTTCCTACCTGGGGAAGTTCTGATTTATGCCTGTTCTGAAATAATTATTAACAGTGTCCCCTTTAACTGTTTAAAAGTGATGTATCTAAATGATATTTTATGGAGCCATAAAACTCTACTTCTCTAGCTTTTTGATATTTCTTTTCCCCAGCCTAAGTGTTTTCTTAGAACCAGCTTCGTTACCGAAGACCATGATTATGATGTATTTTCTGGTATTCAGTCTGATTCTTATATTGAATTATTTGCTGACTTTAGAAAGGGATTTATCAGGCACCCCCAGTACTGATTGTAATGTATTGAGGATTCGTGAACATGCATTCCAAGCCTGTTGTTTGATGCTTTCCATTGGACTGAGCCCCAATTTTGTGGTAGGTGAAATTGGAGAGGGGTGTTGAACCTCATACAGCTCTTGCCTTAAGATCCTGGCCTGCTGAATGGGTAATCCAGTGAGGAAGGGGTTCTGGTGGTTCCTGTCTCCACCCCTCTGAGTTCTCACTACCCCTGTCCTTACAGATCATCCAGCGCATCACTTGGGTGAGCCCACCTGCCATCACACTGGAGTGGAAGAGGAAGGTGGCCCAGGAAGCCATCGAGAGCCTCAGTGCCTCCAAGCTGGCCAAAAGCATTTGCAGCCAGTTCAGGACTCGGCTCAACAGTTCTCACGAGGCCTTTGCGGCTTCCTTGCGGCAGGTGAGTCTGTCGGAAAGGCAATGCAACAGGATCAGAGAGGCGCCTCATCCGCTGTGGAGTGTTTTATCTACCGCCCTCTACATAACTGTTTAAAAATCGTCAGTGTATTTCTTTCTGTTGTGTTAGAGGATAATACTCAGTTACAGGGTGTTTCATCAATAAATGTTTTGTGTGGATGTTTTTCTAACTCTGGAGAGAATAGAGAAAATGCAGTTAATTCTCCTCACTTCACTGACTGAGGAATGAAAATCAAGGGGTAGGAATTTTATATGAGTTTATATAGTATTTAAGGAATGAGGGACAAAAAGAGATGGCATTCCAGCTTCCATGTGTGTGCTTAGTCACTCAGTCACGTCCGACCTTTTGCAGCCCCATGGACTGCAGCTTGCCAGGCTCCGTGGGGATTCTCCAGGCAAGAATAGCGGAGTGGGTTACCATGCCCTCTTCAGAGGATCTTCCCAACCAAGGGATCAAATCCAGGTCTCCTGCACCACAGGCAGATTCTTACTATCTGAGCCACCAGGGAAGCCCCCAACTTTCATAGTAGTTTGCAATTATGTGACATTTGGTTGTGCCTTTGGGGGGGTGGGTGTGGGTATGTGCAGATGCATATGTGTACATGTTTGTGGAGGGGAGGGTGGGTAGATGTGATTATATATCCAGGAGGAAAAAATTGTTACTTAATGAGTGCTCACTACCTGCCAACCCCTGAGTTGCATTACATGCTTCTTACTTAATTCTCACAGTTACCCTCATGAGGTAGATATTGTTATCCCTATAATAGGCAAGGAAGCCAAAGCTGGGGACCTGATAAGCCATTATTTCTTTCTTCTTTTTCTGTCCCAGCTGGAAGCTGGCCACTCAGGCCGGTTGGAGAAAACTGAAGATCTATGGCTGAAGGTTCGGAAAGATCATGCTCCCCGCCTGGCACGCCTTTCGCTGGAAAGCCGTTCTTTACAGGATGTCTTACTGCATCGTGAGTCCTTACTTTTTCCCTAGTAAATTGGAGGAGGCTTCTGGATATTCTTTACAGGATGTCTTACTGCATCATGAGTCCTTACTTTTTCCCTAGTAAATGGGAGGAGGCTTCTGGATACCTAACATCTTCACGCCCAACCTCGGAGAATCCCACTGTCTAAAGCATGCAAACCTGTCTAAACATCTACTGTTTTTGAGTTTCTGATGAAGTCTGCTTGGTCCTGCTGTTTATGTAGTTCAAATAACACAACCACAGTTTATTTAAATTAAAGCAGTTAGGTTACTACTGGTTTACAAAACATCCACATTTCTTCCCCTGGCATAGTTATGACTTCCTGCTATTAAGCAGGTCTGCGTTTGAGAATCTTAAGAGTCAGTTGCCCAGCAAGTTCACATCCTTCCTGCCTTATCTCTGTCCCTTATAGGTAAACCTAAACTGGGGCAGGAGCTGGGCCGGGGCCAGTACGGCGTGGTGTACTTGTGTGACAACTGGGGAGGGCACTTCCCTTGTGCCCTCAAGTCAGTTGTCCCTCCAGATGAGAAGCACTGAATGACCTAGCTTTGGAGTTCCACTACATGAGGTAAGTTCTGGTCTCAGTCAGCTTTGTGGGCAGCAGTTCTTCTAGAGAAGAACCCAGAAACCTCATATAAATTTTGTACCAAGAGATACAGTGTGCCCTCTCTCCATTCCATGTCTCATAATGTTGTAGGCCAGTATTTCGGTGTCATGTGCAGAAGTGTGCTCTCTTCAAGGCCTTTATCCTTTCCCTGCCCTTTCCCCCCATCCTAATTCTTAGACACATCCTTATATTTGCCTTTCTTCCTTAGTTCTCAAGGCCTCTCCCTTTTCAGATTCCGTAATTCTCTGTCCTTGTTAGAGAGGCTGTTCTCTTTGCCCTCTCTCTGTCCTGAGGGCCATTACTCTGGGCTTGGACTAAGCATGGTCCCCCGTGGTGACGTGCTACTCAGGGATAGCACCTAGATGCTCTAGCCCAGGCCTCTGCTCCTCACCAGGTCTCTGCCAAAGCATGAGCGCTTGGTGGATCTGCACGGCTCCGTCATCGACTACAGCTACGGCGGTGGCTCCAGCATCGCTGTGCTGCTCATCATGGAGCGGCTGCATCGGGACCTCTACACGGGACTGAAGGTGAGGGGCCAGCAGAGGGTGGCCAGTTGGCAGCCAGGTTCATAGGCTCCTTTCTGGCCTTTCCTCCCTTCTTCCTGATTCAGAGCCTCTAGCTATCATAAGACATTTTTGGAGTAATCAAACTTTATTACCTTCAGTTCCAAAACCCTAAAAACTGTCTCAGATGTTGTTTTTCGGCCCCATTTTATATCTAGAATATTGCAATTCACTATTTTTACCTATTGCAGTAATAGTAAAAATCTCGACTACACAGAGGAGCAGAAAAGCTTCCTCTGCTATTCTGTTTTTTTGTTCTCTGTGAATTAAACCAGTGTGGTTTTTTTTTTGGTCAACAAATATTTCTTAGTGGTTACTTTGTACAAGGCCTTGTATGAGGATATTAAAAAACATATAATTTGAAATATATATATATATATATATATATATATATATTTTGGCCAGGACTTAAAAAAAAATTGTAGTCAGTGATCATTTCTTGAACAGGTGGCATTTGGGTTTGATAATACCCTGGCGGGTAAAATTTGGGCAGATGTTGGAAAGAAGAAGTTATACCAGGGGAAGAAATAGGCTAGTGTCCAGGATTTGTGAAGTACACTATGACTGTGTTGGAGCAGTGGTTCATTTGGAGAATAGAGGGGAAACGATATGCAAAGAAGTGCTGGGAACACATTATAGAAGACCAAAACTTAAGAATTCCAAAAAATTCAAATTCCCTTGTAGATAGAAGCAAAAGATTTTGAGCGCAGGTAAAATGTTCTCAGTTGAATGCTGAGTTCCCCTCATCTAAAACAGCCCCCAGCAGGGAAATAGGGAGGTTTCTTTTGTTTGTCCTCTACACTGGAGCTAGAAAAGCTAACCCCAGAGTGTCTGGTAGGTTTCTTCTGACAGGTGCCTCTTTTCCCAGTTTATATGGAAGCTTTCAGAAGTAAGACAGAAGAATCTTCAGAAATGGTTGCAGGAGCCATGAGAAACCAACCAAATGAAGAAAAGGACTCTCCAAGTGGCTTCTCTTCTTCATTTCAGGGGAGTTAGGCTCAGCAGCTTGAGGTGCTTTTCCATAAGTGGGTTAGAGAACCATATATGAGCTTCTGGATAAGTGATATAACATTCTCCAGAATTCAGAAGACCCTAACTTGGAACCTTGCTAGATGTAAGATGAATGACTTTGGCATTTGAATCCATAAAACCAAACCTGGACTAACCAGGCCTACCAAGCAACAGAAGGAAACCTGCCTGAGAGTCCTGGAAATGCTCCCTCTGAGTCTCTGGGCAGTTCTGAGTTTATTCAGGTTGGGATGAGCCCATGCCTTCGGGTGTCTGGCTGTGGCTCTCCTGGTCACCTGTGGGGCTCATCCAGCTGCCTCAGTGCTGCCTCCAGGAGACTTGCTCTGGCCCTTGCATCTTGCCTTTCCGTGCTTTTCCTTTGTTTCCTCTCCTGCCTGCCTTCCTCTTCCCTTGTTCTCATCCACTTCTCTGCTTGTGTGCCCCAGTGTGCACAGTCTCTCAGTACCTCACAGAGGAACTCTCGGTTGGTATAAGTGAGATGAGTTGAGGAGTTGTCTTCTTGGTGACACATAAACCCTTTTGTCTCCCCAAGGCTGGGCTGGCCCTGGAGACCCGTTTGCAGATAGCCCTAGATGTGGTGGAGGGAATCCGCTTCCTGCACAGCCAGGGGCTTGTCCACCGTGATGTCAAACTGAAAAATGTGCTGGTAAGTAAGAGCTGTTGCCCCAGGGTAACTCCCTATCTCTGCGTGTAAGTGATCTTTGGAAGGAGGTACACATACATCAGAGCTTCCCTAGCGGCTCAGATAGTAGAGAATCTGCCTGCAGCGGAGGAGACCCGTGTCTAGGAAATGAGCCCTAGGTCGGGAAGACCCCCCTAGAGGAGGGAATGGCTATTCACTCCAGTATTCTTGCCTGGAGAATTCCATGGACAGAGGAGCCTGGCTAGCTACACTCCATAGGATCTCAAAGAGTTGGACACGACTTAGTGACTAATACTTTCACACATAAATATAAATTTGTTCACAGGAAAAGACTGGGGCGAGAGTAGAACAGTTCACAGCAGAATAGATGGATGGTATCTTGGACTTGCAGCTTAGGGAAGAATTGCATCATAGGTCTAGCTTATATTGCTTAAGGTTTTTCCTCCTAACCCTGGTGAGAAAATTTAAACTTACAAGAAGCTGAAAAAGTGGTATGATGAAGACCCGCATACTGCTCATCCAGATTCATATTCTTTCTCCTAATGTGGCTGTCTTTGTCTCTCTCTCTCTTCACCTGCATATACATACACATTTTTTTCTAAACTATATGAGAGTAAGTTGCAGATAAAGGTCTGCTTCTAGGGAATTCCCTGGTGATCTGTGGCTAAGACTCTGTGCTCCCAATGCAGGAGGCCCAAGATTGATCCCTGGTCAGGGAACTAGATTCACATAATTGCAACGAAGAGTTCTCACGTTGCAAGTGAAGACCCTGCATGCCACAACAAAGATTGAAGGTCCCAAGTGCCGCAGCCAAGGCTGGGAACAGCTAAATTGATTTAAAATAAACTGTGCTCCCAAATACTTCAGCTTGTATCTCTTAAGGAAAAGACTTTCTTCCACATAATTAAAATGCCATTATCGGGGCTTCCTTGGTGGCTCAGTGGTAAAGAATCCACCTGCCAAGAGGAGTGGATTTGATCCCTGGGTTGGGAAGATCCCCTGGAGGAGGAAATGGCAACCCATTTTCTTGCCTGGGAAATTCCATGGACAGAGGAGCCTGGCAGGCTGCAGTCCATGGTGGGTCATAAACATTTGGACAGGACTGATATGCAGACTACATCATGAGAAACACTGGGCTGGAGGAAACACAAGCTTGGAATCAAGATGCCGGGAGAAATATCAATAACCTCAGATATGCAGATGACACCACTCTTATGGCAGAAAGTGAAGAGGATCTAAAGGGCCTCTTGATGAAAGTGAAAAAGGAGAGTGAAAGAGTTGGCTTAAAGCTCAACATTCAGAAAATGAAGATCATGGCATCTGGTCCCATCATGTCATGGGAAATAGATGGGGAAACATGGAAACAGTGTCAGACTTTATTTTTGGGGCTCCAAAATCACTGCAGATGTTGACTGCAGCCATGAAATTAAAAGCGTGCTTACTCCTTGGAAGAAAAGTTATGACCAACCTAGATAGCATACTGAAAAGCAGAAACATTACTTTGCCAACAAAGGTCCATCTTGTCAAGGCTATGGTTTTTCCGGTAGTCATGTATGGATGTGACAGTTGGACTGTAAAGAAGGCTGAGCGCCGAAGAATTGATGCTTTTGAACTGTGGTGTTGCAGAAGACTCTTGAGAGTCCCTTGGACTGCAAGGAGATCCAACCAGTCCATCCTAAAGGAGATCAGCCCTGGGATTTCTTTGGAAGGAATGATGCTGAAGCTGAAACTCCAGTATTTTGGCCACCTCATGTGAAGAGTTGACTCACTGGAAGACTCTGATGCTTGGAGGGATTGGGGGCAGGTGGAGAAGGGGACGACAGGATGAGGTGGCTGGATGGCATCACCGACTCAATGGACGTGAGTCTGAGTGAACTCCAGGAGTTGGTGATGGACAGGGAGGCCTGGCGTGCTGCAATTCATGGGGTGGCAAAGAGTCAGACGCGACTGAGCGACTGAACTGAACTGAGCACAGTACAGTTACAGTTACATAAAAATTTGTAACATTGTGTTAGTTTCTGGTATTATTCTACATATCAGTATTCTTTTATCATATTCTTACCAATTTTATGCCATTACAAGATACTGAATATAGTTTCCTGTGCTATAAACATTGTTCATTATCTGTTTTGTATGTATAGTTTGTATCTGCTAATCTCAAACTCCTAATCCATCACTCTGCCACCCTGTTCCCCTTGGTAGCCACAAGTTTGCTTTCCATGTCTGTGAATCTGCTGCTTTGTAAGTGAGTTCATCTGTATCATGTTTTAGCTTCCACACAGCAGTGGCATCATATGTTTGCTTTTCTCTGTCTGGCTTACTTCTCTCCTTTGATAATCTTTGGGTCCATCCATGTCGCTGTAAATGGCATCATTCTATTCTCTTTTATGGCTGAGTTATATTCAATTCTATATACATATAGTTGCTTCTTTATTCCTCTGAGACATAGATTTCCTTAGGAAAGGAAACTTGAGGATGTCAAAGAAGCCCTCAGCTGACCAGAGCTCAGCCTTCTTACTTATCAACTTTCTGCCCTGGGTTCTGGAAGTCAGAGGAGAATAATCAGGAACTGAAACACTTTCCTTATGTCCTTCCCTTACTTATTCCTCCAAGATTTGCTAAGCTCCTGATGCGTGCTAGGCACAATGCTATATGCTAGGGACACAAGGATGAAAAAGACAGTCCTTGCGCCAGGTTGTTTATGTCTAGGGAGAAGAAGGAATGGGAATGGATCTGGAGGCGGGGAGGCTGGAGGCAGAGCTGATGAAGTGCTGCTCTGAGGTAGATGGCTACTTTTGAGCTTGGGTATGCAGTTGAGCACTGTGTGCACGACCCGGCATAGGGTGACTGTCATCCTGCTTTGTCGGCAGCTGGACAAGCAGAACCGCGCCAAGATCACGGACTTAGGATTCTGCAAGCCAGAGGCCATGATGTCAGGCAGCATTGTGGGGACACCAATCCATATGGCCCCTGAGCTTTTCACAGGTAAGCCGGAGGGCAGGGAGTGGGTTTGGGCAGAGCTCTGTATTTAACCAAGTGCTACCCTTCAGACTAGGTGATGCCCACAACTACTACTGGCAGTTCCGGTACAAGCAGGGGAGAAACCAGAACAGGAGAAACCCAAGACAAGTAGGGAGAAAAGGGAAGAGGTAAAGGAGCAAGACTCTTGAGTCCCTTGGACTGCAAGGAGATCCAACCAGTCCATTCTGAAGGAGATCAGCCCTGGGATTTCTTTGGAAGGAATGATGCTAAAGCTGAAACTCCAGTACTTTGGCCACCTCATGTGAAGAGTTGACTCACTGGAAAAGACTGATGCTGGGAGGGATTGGGGGCAGGAGGAGAAGGGGACGACCGAGGATGAGATGGCTGGATGGCATCACCGACTCAATGGACGTAAGTCTGAGTGAACTCTGGGAGTTGGTGATGGACAGGGAGGCCTGGTATGCTGCGATTCCTGAGGTCGCAAAGAGTCGGACACGACTGAGCGACTGAACTGAAAGGAGCAAGAAAGACAGTCATAAATGGGAATCACCAGTTATCTTTTGGCTGTCCCTCTGGGCTGTTAGTGCCATAATTGTCATAGTCAGTCGATTATTTAATCATAAAGTATTGATACAGTAAAGTCAGAAATAGAAAAAATGTTGTATATTAACACATATATTATAGAATCTGGGAAAATGATACTGATGAACCTAATTGAAGGGCAGGAATAGAGATGCAGATGAAGAGAATGGACTTGTGGACACAGCAGGGGAAGGAGAGGGTGGAATGAATTAAGAGAGTTTCACTGACATATATACACTGCCATGTGTAAAATAGATGGCTAGTAGGAGGCTGCTCGGGCTTCCCTGGTGGCTCAGTGGTGAAGAATCTGCCTCCCAAGCAGAAGAGTTTGCTCCCTGGGTCGGGGAGATCCCGTGAAGAAGGAAATGCCAACCGAGTCCAGTATTCTTGCCTGGAGAATCGCATGGAGCCTGATGTGTTACAGTCCACGGGGCTGCAAAGAGCTGGCCAAGGCTGAGAGGCAGCATTAGGATCAGCAGTTAGTTGGACACACTAACTGTAATGTACTAGCTGTTGTTTTACACACACTGAAAAGAAGTGGACAGTTACCATTTTTCTTGCTAGTCCCACTTCTGTTATTTGATCTTGGCTACTTCATATTTAAACTCCTTTGATCGTTTCTACTCAGTTCATCCTACTGTTGTAAAAGTAATCTTTCTAAAATATTTTCTTCCTGTTACCTCCTGCTCTAAAGCATAAATGACCCCTTCTCCCCACTGAATCCAGACTGTCTTATTTTTAATATCTTTATGTTCTTGTTCCAACCTATTTACCCACCTGTATTTTCCAATTTTATTTCCCTAATATGTCCTTTCTGGATTGATCTTTTTGACAGTCCCATTAAAATTAAAGGCCTGTTTTCCTTCTTCTTTGTCAAGTTCTAGTCTTGGTTCTCTTCATCTTTGACCCTCCCAGTGCCATAATTGTTCATACTATAAAGTGGGCATTATAAATGTGTCCTTTCTAACACGGTGGTTGTAAGAGATAATGGATAGCAAAGGCTTTTGAAGAAAGTGTGAAAAGACCTCCACTGATACAGGTGAGTGTGATGCTGTTGATTCCCTCCCTGCTCACTATTTGTCACCCTTTCTTGCTGCAGGAAAGTATGATAATTCCGTGGATGTCTACGCTTTTGGCATTCTCTTCTGGTATATCTGCTCAGGCTCTGTCAAGCTCCCTGAGGCATTTGAGAGGTGTGCCAGCAAAGACCATCTCTGGAACAATGTGCGGAGAGGTAAGAGCCACGAGCCCTGCTTCACCGACTCCCCTGGCGGGAGCACACTAAAACCCCCCCACTCCCGCAGCGCCTCCCATGCCCCGCTCTGGCCACTCCACAGCTTGACCTCATACACGTTTAAACCATCGCAGAATCCAGAAAAAACATTTAAGTCCAACCTTTCCTTCCAGGCAGCATGGTTCTGAATTCTCAGAAAGGCTTTTTTTCTTTAAAATGTCTAGTTCTTCAACTTCCTATGCCAGTATATTCCAGTTTTTCATCACTGTCACTATTAAGTTCTAACCTAGATAACTGCAGCTGAAGCCAAAGCTTATTGCATCGTTTAACATCCTGAGCCCCAACTGGGTAATTGGCCGCAGAGCTGATCATGCCTCTTTGTTGTGTCGGTCCCTTCTCGCTGCCTCTAGTCTTACTTCGATGCTCCATCCTCTAGGGGCCCGTCCAGAGCGCCTTCCTGTGTTTGATGAGGAGTGCTGGCAGCTGATGGAAGCCTGTTGGGATGGTGACCCCTCTCAGAGACCTCTCTTGGGCATTGTCCAGCCTATGCTCCAGGGCATCATGGACCGGCTATGCAAGTCACATTCTGAGAGGCCAAACAGAGGACTCGATGATTCTACTTGACAGCAGAGACCTTTTTCTTTCACTCTTTTTTTTCTTTCCCTTCACCTTTTGGCTATGGGAAGAATTTGACATTTATTCATTACAGAGAGCTCCCAAGGGGACTGATGCTTGCTGGGAAACTTGAGACCCTCCCAGGCAGAGATGACTCCCAGATAGTGAAGAGTTGGCATATCCAGCAGTCCCCTGTACCTAGGCTATTTCTTCAGCCAAAAAAGAGTCAGCATAAATCTCCTCTGTATGAAATTTCAAGAAAAGTCATCCACAGTTCCCTTTTCCAGACTGTCTTTTAGCTCCAGCTATAATCAGGACTCTGTGCTTCCATTGTGGAGCCCACATTCCCAACATTCTTTGAAGCCTTAGTAGTCCATACTCCTATTTACACATGGGAGGTTAGGTTTTTCTCTACCCAGAGCCACTTTTCAGTTTATCCCCTGTGACCTAGTTTGTCTCAGACATTAGTTTGCTAGCAGATGCCCCATATCTTTTGCCTGAGTAGGAAGAAGCAAGGGAGGGGCTAATGCTTAGTAAGGAGATGGGTGGTTACAGTTCATTTTTTAAAAAGTATTCCAAGAAAAGGTGCAAAATATTCCTGAAAGTCTCCAGGCTAGCCATAGTCCAGATGTAGATATTTGGAAGTGTTATTTAAACACTCAGCAGGCTGAGTACAGGAATACATATGTATAACGTGTTTATACTTCGCTTTTGTTTAATAACATTGTCCACTAATTTTGGGTTCTTTATTCTTTGGCACCATTATTTAAGTGATGGAGTGCCATGAAATGTACTGTATTGTATATTACTTGGGAAGACACTAGATATTCAAAGAAGTCTGGCAGTACTTGGGCTGTAGAGGGCTCCACAAGACCAAAGTCTTGAAGATTTTACCTCCTAGCTTTGGTTATCTGTGCTCCCACTTGATGAGGTGAGATTGTGGCTGGGGTTGGAGGAAGGGTGGAGAGAAGAATTATCCTTACTATGTTCCCTCCTTCTTACCACCTGAATTAGGGAAATTCACCTCAGCCTGAAACTGACCACCTGACCACTTTTAATGAGCTTGAAGTCTGGTCCCTTCTGTTGGTTCAGAACTGGCTGAGGAACCTTCCTGCCGAGCAGTCAGGAGACACAGTGGGGCCTGGGGCTCCAGAGTAGCTGCCGTGGCCAAGGGAGCTGGCAGCAAGGTTGGTCTGGGCAGACTGAGGGATGCACGTTGGGGTGGATTTCCCTAGACAGGCCCTAGTTCCCTGGATCCTCTGCAGAGAGGGGCTCATTGAGCAAAAGCCTTTCACTTCTCTGGAAAGGAGGGCTGTGCTGGTTCTTCCCAGACCAAAGAAGTCATTTGTGACTCCCATCAGTTTTAAAGGGACAGAACCTAGGCAGCAGCTTCTCCTAATTTTTAACACTAAAAAGAGTGAAAGGGAAGGCTATATTACTGCCACAGATAGAAACGCGGGACTGTACAACTCTCAGTCCTACCTGTCAGCTCTCCATTGCATTTTGGTTTTTGTTTTGTTTTGTTTTGTTTTTCTGCATTTTTGCTTGAGCTGCCAAAGAGGCATCGAGAAAATTTTTCCCTGATCGGAGAAGTGGTTTGGGGTAGCAGGGCTGCGAAGTGATAACTGCACTGAATGACACTTTATTTTTTGGCTTATTATTTAGCACTGAGAAGCCAAGGGGGTTGGTGATTGTAATAGCACTTTGGGGAATAGACTCCCCCGGCCTTGCTTTGGAGTGAAGGCATGCATGGTATTCCATCTGACTAGTCAGGAAGTTCATACTGCATCAGAGTGGGATAAATGGCCCTCCGAGAGTCCATTGCCAACAGAGTAGTTGCTTTCTTTGAGTTTTCAAAGCTTGATTTTTGGATTTGCTGGATCAAATAACCCACTTTTTCTTTAAAAGAAAAAAAGAGAGTTTATCCTTCTAAATATGAGGGATGGGGTGGGTTAGGGCTAGTGGGTACTTAAGTGGGTTAGGTGGGAGTAACCTTGAGAAAGTTGTATGGCAGACTCCCTTGGGGATTTTAAATAGCACTACTGTTCTTAAAATGGTTTTATTTTTAACTTTATCTGCTTTGTTAACATCCAGTCCAGCTGAGCTGATGGAAAACAGACTGTGTGTCAACACTTGACATTGGAAACTGGTCTGGATAGCTTGTTGTCTTTTGTCTTTACATAATGTTTTTGTGTGTTTGTTTTAAAGGACTAATGTTTATCATTACAGTGTTAAATAAAAGTGTAATATACTAAATATGTAGAATAAAAGTGCAATAACAAGAGAAAATTACTTGGGCACAAACTCCAGTTCTTGCACTCTCTCCGCTCTTGTGCTCCCAGTCTCTATCCGTAATATTGTCACAGCAGGACAGTGTTAACTGTGCATATTTTTAAGCCGTGCAACTATGGGTTAAGTCTTCATTTGTGTGATTTTGAATGGCTGGACTTGGTTTTATAGAGTGTGCTTCTGGGATGCACACACACCAGATGTGCTGTTAATAAAGATCACATTAACATTTTAGGTTTACATCTATTTGGCTTTTGTTTTCCCTTCCCTCGCTATGTCTACCGGATGCTCCCTATTCCATTCCATTTCCACTGGGCCCCTAGAGGTCTTTCAGTTTGCCGTAGAGATTGACCGAACATGTTACTCTTCCCCATGGATCATTCCCAGTCCCTGGGCACTTGACATGACCAGAGGGTGGGGCCCAGGAAGGGGAGGGAGGACAGCAGAGGAGAAGAGGGAAAAGTGCAGTGATAGCAATTTATTTTTCAGAGCCTCTCCTGGGTTCACACCCTTCGCACCAGCCTCTCTTCAGCAGGAACTTGCAACATTCTAAACTCATGCACAAGCCTGGCTACTCTTTATTACACTCTGAGACATTTGGGGCATGGAATACAAATATGGGCCTCTGCATTTGGAATATCTGAACTTCTTTTTAGGCTCAGGCTGCTCTTCAGATTTGCTTCCTTGGCAGTGCCCGATGGACACCATCATAGGCCTCTAGCAGCAAGCAGCAATATCTGTAACCACCAAGGGCGGTCAGCCTGGAGCATGCCTTCTCCCAGGGGCAGGTGTGTGTTGTGTTTTGTTTTGGATTACAACATCAGACTCCATAGCTGCTTCACTTTTTGCTGCAACTGCTTGTGATTTGTTGTTGTTCAGTCACTAAGTGATGTCCAACTCTTTGCAACCCCAGGAACTGCAGCACACCAGGCTCCTCTGTCCTCCACGGTCTCCTGGGGTTTGCTCAAATTCATGTCCCTTGAGTCGGTGATGCTAACTATCTCACCCTCTGCTGCCCCCTTTTCTATTTCCTTCAATCTTTCCCAGCGTCAGGGTCTTTTCCAGCAAGTTGGCTTTTCGCATCAAGTGGCCAAAGTATTGGAGCTTCAGCTTCGGCATCACTCCTTCTGATAAATATTCAGGGTTGATTTCCTTTAGGACTGACTGGTTTGTTCTCCTTGCTGTCCATGGGACTCTCAAGAGCCTTCTCCAGCATCACAATTCAAAAACATCAATTCTTCAGCACTCAGCCTTCTTTAGGTCCAACTCTTACATTCATACATGACTACTGGAAAAACCATAGCTTGGACTCTACGGACGTTTATTGGCAAGGTGATGTCTCTGCTCTTTAATACACTGCCTAGGTTTGTCACAGCTTTACTTCCCGGGAGCAAGCGTCTTTTAAGCAGTCACCATCTGCAGTGATTTTGGAGCCCGAGAAAATAAAGTCTGTCACTGTTTCCATTGTTTCCCCATCTATTTGCTATGAAGTGATGGGACCAGATGTCATGATCTTGGTTTTTGAATGTTGAGTTTTAAACCAGCTTTTTTACTCCCCTCTTTGACCCTTATCAGGAGGCTCTTTAGTTCTTCTTCACTTTCTGCCATTAGAGTGTTATCATCTGCGTATCTGAGGTGGTTATTTCTCCCAGCAATCTTGATTCTAGCTTATGATTTATCCAGCCTGGCATTTTGAATGATGTACTCCACGTATAAGTTAAATAAGCAGGGTCACAATCTACAGCCTTGTCATACTCCTTTCCCAGTTTTTAATTAGTCAATTGCACCATGTCTGGTTCTAACCTGCATACAGATTTCTCAGGAGATGGTAGGGTGGTCTGGTATTCCCATCTCTCTAAATATTCCACAGTTTGTTGTGATCCACACAGTCAAAGGCTTTAGCATAGTCAGGGATGCTGAAGCAGATGTTTTTCAGGAATTCCCTTCTTTTCCCATGATCCAGCCAATGTTGGCAATTTGATCTCTGGTTCTTCTTCCTCTTCGACACCCAGCTTGTACATCTGGAATTTCTTGATTCACATACTGCTGAAGCCTAGCTTGAAGGATTTTGAGCATAACTTTACTAGCATGTGAAATGAACACAATTGTACAGTAGTTTGAACATTATTTGGCATTGCCCTTCTTTGGGATTGGAATGAAAACACCTTTTCCAATCCTGTGGCCATTGCTGAGTTTTCCAAATTTGCTGACAACTGAGTGTAACACTTGAACAGCATTGTCTCCGAGGATTTTAAATAGCTCAGCTGGCATTCTGACACCTCCACTAGCTTTGTTTGTAGTGATGTTTCCTAAGGCCCCCTTGACCTCACGCTCCAGGATGCCCAACTCTAGATGAATGACCTAGACCTTTTTTGTACAGTTCTGTGTATTCTTGCCACCTTTTCTTAATCTCTTCTGCTTCTATTAGGTCCTTACTGTTTATGTCTTTTATCATGCTCATCCTTGCATGAAATGCTCCCTTAATGTCTCCCAGTTTTCTTGGAGAGATCTCTAGTCTTTCCCATTCCATTGTTTTCGTATTTCTTTGCATTGCTCATTTAGGAAAACCTTATCTCTCCTTGCTCTTCTCTGGAACTCTGCATTCAGTAGGGTATGTCTTTCCCTTTCTCCCATGCCTTTTGCTTCTCTTCTTTCCTCAGCTATGTACAAAGCTTCCTCAGACAACCACTTTGCCTTTTTGCATTTCTTTTTCTATGGGATGGTTCTGGACCATAACATTGCCTCCTGTACAATGTTATGAACCTCTGTCCATAGTTCTTCAGGCACTCTGTCTACCAGATCTAATCTCTTGAATCTAATCATCTCTACTGCATAATCATAAGGAATTTGATTTAGGTCATACCTCAATGGTCTAATGGTTTTCCTTACTTTCTTCAATTTAAACCTGAATTTTTCAATAAGGAGCTCACGATCTGAGCCACAGTCAGCTCCAGGTCTTGTTTTTGCTGATTTATAGAGCTTCTCCATCTTCAGCTGCAAAAAATGTAATCAATGTGATTTCAAATTGGCCATCTGGTGATGTCCATGTGTAGAGTCATCTCTTACGTTGTTGGAAAAGGGTATTTGCTATGACCAGCATGTTTTCTTGACAAAACTCTGTTAGCCTTTGCTCTGCTTCATTTTTCTGTACTCCAGCATCAAACTTGCCTGTTATGCTGGGTATCTCTTGACTTCCTGCTTTTACATTCCAATCCCATATAATGAAAAGGACATCTTTTTTTTGTTTTGGTGTGTGTTCTACAAGTTCATGTAGGTCTTCTTAGAACTGGTCAACTTCAGCTTTTTGGCCTGACTGGTCGGGGCATAGACTTGGATTTCTGTGGTGCTGAATGGTTTGCCTTAGAAATGAGATCATCCTGTTATTTTTGAAGTTGCACCCGAGTCCTGTATTTTGCACTCTTGTTAACTGTGAAGGCTGCTTCCTTTCTTCTAAGGGATTCTTGCCCATAGTAGTAGATATGATGATCATCTGAATTAAGTTTGACCATCCTGTCCATTTTAGTTCACCAATTCCTAAGATGTCAGTGTTCAATCTTGCCTTCTCTTGTTTAACCACATCCAATTCATGGACCTAAAATTACAGGTTCCTATGCAATATTGTTCTTTACAGCATCTGATTTTCCTTTCACCACCAGACACATCCCTGACTATTGTTTCTACTTTGCCCAAAAGCTTCATTCTTTCTGGAGCTATTAGTGTTTGCCCTCTGCTCTTCCTGAGTAGGGGCTTTCCTGGTGGCTCAGTAAAGAATCTGCTACAATGCAGGAGACTGGGTTTGATCCCTGGGTCAAGAAGATCCTCTGGAGAAGGAAACAGCAACCCACTCTAGTATCCTTGCCTTGGAAATCCATGGACAGCAGAGCCTAGCTGACTACAGTCCATGGGATCCCAAGAGTTGGACATGACTTAGCAACTAAACCACCAGCACCTACTTCCCCAGTTACATACTGGACACATTACAACCGATGTGGGGGTGGGGGAAGCTCATCTTCTGGTGTCATATCTTTTCCTCTTGCTCCACTCCACCACTACGTTGGATTTGGCAGGGGCCCTAGCTCGACCTAGCAATAAAACCCCTTCATGCTTTTGAATTGCTGTGGATGTCTTATTCTCTCAGGTTTGTGGACTAGGACTCTGGGCATAACAATCGTAGTTGCACCTCGCAACTCGCAACTCGTGCAAAAACTGGCATCTCCTGAGGCCACAAGGGTGGGTCCATGGGGTCCCCATTGTAACTCGAGAGGACCCCACCGCTACTCGAGAAAACCCAGAAGCTTCTCCCCTGCAGAAGGGGTGAGGACCTTGTCCACTGTGGCGTCTCGTGGGAAATCCCCACTTCCCTCTTTTACCTCGAATGGCTCCTTCACACCCTTGCTGTGACCCAAGAAGTTCCCCACCCCACCCATCCTCATTTGAGAGGAACCTCGAGGGTTCCGCCATGACTCAAGAGGAGTCCCTTTCCCCGGCTCAGCTCCAGATGAGGAGCCCCTTACCTGTTCCATCGGGAAAGGTTTCCCGGAGCTCCCTGGGCATCCCAAGTGGAAATCCCCACTTCCCTCTTTTACCTCGAATGGCTCCTTCACACCCTTGCTGTGACCCAAGAAGTTCCCCACCCCACCCATCCTCATTTGAGAGGAACCTCGAGGGTTCCGCCATGACTCAAGAGGAGTCCCTTTCCCCGGCTCAGCTCCAGATGAGGAGCCCCTTACCTGTTCCATCGGGAAAGGTTTCCCGGAGCTCCCTGGGCATCCCAAGAGGAGGTGCTCCCACCAGGAGAGTCGGGAGGAGCCTCAGGGGTCGGGCCACCATTCCTCAAGACCCCCAAATGCCTTGTCCGCTCCACATGTACGTGACTGCCCTGCACTGCCTCGACTGTCACTCTGAGGCTCCAATCCCAACACACTGGCAGGTGTGACAACCTTTGGTACCTTGAGTACAAGCCAGGGATCCCTGTGTCAGCTCGATGGGGAGCCGGACACTGCTGCTGCAGCTGGGGAGGAAAGTGGCCATGCACGTCTCCAGGCGAGACGAGGCCTGACTCTCCATGGGGGCTCCAGGGGAACCCCAAGACCTATGTCAGCACAGGCGAGGCAAGCCCAGGCTCCAGCCTAAGCACCAGACGAGGACTGAGGACCTGGTGCCGACTGAGGAGGAATCCCCAGAGGCGCCTCACAACCGGCAGAAAGACTGGCTTTTCCTGATGCCCCAGGGGCGGGCCCCTGGCGTCCTCGTCGTAACTCAAGAGGACTGCGTTGCAACTCGAGAAAAACCAGAAGCTTCTCCCCTGCAGGCGGCTTGAGGCCCTTGTCTGCTGCGGCATCTTGTGTGAAATCACCCCTTACCTGTAGGACCTCAAAAGGCTCCCTCACACTCTTGTTGTGACCCAAGATGTTTCACACCTCACGTGGCCCCACTCGAGAGGAACCCAGAGGGTCCCGCTGTGACTCAAAAGGAGCCCCGTTTTCCCCTGCTCAGCTCCAGATGAAAGGCCCTTTCCCTGCTCCGTCCAGAAAGGGTTCCCAGTGCTCCCCTCTCATCCCAAGAAGAGGCACTAGCACCAGGAGAGTCGGGAGGAGCCTCAGGATTTGGACCACCATTCCTCAAGACCCCAAATGCCTCGTCCACTCCAGATGCACCTGACTGCCCTGCTCTGCCTCGATTGTCACCCCGAAACTCGACTTCTGACATACTTGCACGTGTGACAGCCCTGTGCTACTTCGAGGGCAAGCCACAGATCACTATGTCCGCTCGACAGCGAGCCGATCACTGCTGCTGCAGCTGGAGAGGGAAGCGGCCATGCACATCTCCAGGCATCACGAGGACTGACTCCCCTGTGGGCCCTCCAGGGGAACCCCAAGACCTATGTCGGCCCGTGGGAGGCAAGCTCTGCTCCGGCCTCAGCACCAGATGAGGACTGAGGATCCAGCAACGACTGGGGAGGAATCCACAAAGGTGCCTCCCATCTCGCAAGAAGAGTGGCCTCTCCGGACACCACAGGGTCGGATCCCTGGGGTCCCCATCGTAACTCGAGAGGACCTCACCGCAACTGGAGAAAAACCAGAGGCTTCTCCCCTGCAGGCAGGGTGAGACCCTTGTTGGCTGCGGTGTGTCAGGGGAAATCATCCCTTCCCTCTTGGACCTCAAAAGGCTCCTTCACACTTTTGCTGTGACCCAAGAAGTTCCCCGCCTCACCCATCCCCACTCAAGAGGAACCCTGAGGGTCTTGCCAGAAGAGTCCCTTTTTCCCCTGCTCAGTTCTAGATGAGGGACCCTTTCCCTGCTACCACGGGTAAGGGTTCCTGGTGCTTCCCTCGCATCCCATGAGGAGACGCTCCCACCAGGAGAGTTGGGAGGATCCTCAGGGGTTGGGCCAGCATTCCCCAAGACCCCCAAATGCCTCGACCACTCCAGATGCTCCTGACTGTCCTGCACTGCCTCGACTGTCACCCCGAGGCTAGACTGCAGACACACTGGCAAGTCTGATGGCCCTGAGGTACCTCAAGGGCAAGCCACAGATCAATGTGACCGCTCGACGGGAAGCCGGACACTGCTGCTGCAGCTGGGGAGGAAAGCGGCTGCGCACATCTCCAGGCGAGACGAGGCCTGATTCCCCTGTGGGGGCTCCTCGGGCACCCCAAGACCTATGTCAGCACAGGCTAGGAAAACTCAGGCTTCTTCTCAGCACCAGACAAGGACTGAGGACATGGCGATGACTGGGGAGGAATTCCCAGAGGCACCTGGCAACTTTCATGGAGACTGGCCTCTCCTGATGCCCCAGGCGGGTCCCTGGGGTCTGCGTCGTAACTTGAGAGGACCGCATTGCAACTCGAGAAAAACCAGAAGCTTCTCCCCTGCAAGCGGCTTGAGGCCCTTGTCTGCTGCGGCATCTTGTGTGAAATCACCCCTTCCCTGTAGGACCTCAAAAGGCTCCCTCACACCCTTGTTGTGACCCAAGAAGTTTCACGCCTCACGTGGCCCCACTCAAGAGGAACCCAGAGGGTCCCGCCGTGACGCACGAAGAGCCCCGTTTTTCCCTGCTCAGCTTAAGATGAAGGGCCCTTTCCCTGCTCCGTCTGGAAAGGGTTCCCGGTGCTCCCCTTTCATCCCAAGAAGAGGCACTAGCACCAGGAGAGTCGGGAGGAGCCTCAGGATTTGGACCACCATTCCTCAAGACCCCAAATGCCTCGTCCACTCCAGATGCACCTGACTGCCCTGCTCTGCCTCGATTGTCACCCCGAAACTCGACTTCTGACATACTTGCACGTGTGACAGCCCTGTGCTACTTCGAGGGCAAGCCACAGATCACTATGTCCGCTCGACAGCGAGCCGATCACTGCTGCTGCAGCTGGAGAGGGAAGCGGCCATGCACATCTCCAGGCATCACGAGGACTGACTCCCCTGTGGGCCCTCCAGGGGAACCCCAAGACCTATGTCGGCCCGTGGGAGGCAAGCTCTGCTCCGGCCTCAGCACCAGATGAGGACTGAGGATCCAGCAACGACTGGGGAGGAATCCACAAAGGTGCCTCCCATCTCGCAAGAAGAGTGGCCTCTCCGGACACCACAGGGTCGGATCCCTGGGGTCCCCATCGTAACTCGAGAGGACCTCACCGCAACTGGAGAAACTCCAGAGGCTTCTCCCCTGCAGGCAGGGTGAGACCCTTGTTGGCTGCGGTGTGTCAGGGGAAATCATCCCTTAGCTCTTGGACCTCAAAAGGCTCCTTCACACTTTTGCTGTGACCCAAGAAGTTCCCCGCCTCACCCATCCCCACTCAAGAGGAACCCTGAGGGTCTTGCCAGAAGAGTCCCTTTTTCCCCTGCTCAGTTCTAGATGAGGGACCCTTTCCCTGCTACCACGGGTAAGGGTTCCTGGTGCTTCCCTCGCATCCCATGAGGAGACGCTCCCACCAGGAGAGTTGGGAGGATCCTCAGGGGTTGGGCCAGCATTCCCCAAGACCCCCAAATGCCTCGACCACTCCAGATGCTCCTGACTGTCCTGCACTGCCTCGACTGTCACCCCGAGGCTAGACTGCAGACACACTGGCAAGTCTGATGGCCCTGAGGTACCTCAAGGGCAAGCCACAGATCAATGTGACCGCTCGACGGGAAGCCGGACACTGCTGCTGCAGCTGGGGAGGAAAGCGGCTGCGCACATCTCCAGGCGAGACGAGGCCTGATTCCCCTGTGGGGGCTCCTCGGGCACCCCAAGACCTATGTCAGCACAGGCTAGGAAAACTCAGGCTTCTTCTCAGCACCAGACAAGGACTGAGGACATGGCGATGACTGGGGAGGAATTCCCAGAGGCACCTGGCAACTTTCATGGAGACTGGCCTCTCCTGATGCCCCAGGCGGGTCCCTGGGGTCTGCGTCGTAACTTGAGAGGACCGCATTGCAACTCGAGAAAAACCAGAAGCTTCTCCCCTGCAAGCGGCTTGAGGCCCTTGTCTGCTGCGGCATCTTGTGTGAAATCACCCCTTCCCTGTAGGACCTCAAAAGGCTCCCTCACACCCTTGTTGTGACCCAAGAAGTTTCACGCCTCACGTGGCCCCACTCAAGAGGAACCCAGAGGGTCCCGCCGTGACGCACGAAGAGCCCCGTTTTTCCCTGCTCAGCTTAAGATGAAGGGCCCTTTCCCTGCTCCGTCTGGAAAGGGTTCCCGGTGCTCCCCTTTCATCCCAAGAAGAGGCACTAGCACCAGGAGAGTCGGGAGGAGCCTCAGGATTTGGACCACCATTCCTCAAGACCCCAAATGCCTCGTCCACTCCAGATGCACCTGACTGTCCTGCTCTGCCTCGACTGTCACCCCGAAACTCGACTTCTGACATACTTGCACGTGTGACAGCCCTGTGCTACCTCGAGGGCAAGCCACAGATCACTATGTCTGCTCAATGGCGAGCCGGTCACTGCTGCTGCAGCTGGAGAGGAAAGCGGCCGTGCACATCTCCAGGCATCACAAGGACTGACTCCCTGTGGGCCCTCCAGGGGAACCCCAAGACCTATGTCAGCACATGTGAGGCAAGCTCTGCTCCGGCCTCAGCAGCAGACAAGGACTGAGGATCCAGCGACGACTGGGGAGGAATCCCCAGATGTGCCTCGCAACTCGCACAGACTGGCCTTTCTGAGGCCACAGAGGCGGGTTCCAGGGGTCCCCGTCGTAACTGAAGAGGACCCTGCCACAACTCGATAAAAACCAGAAGCTTCTCCCTTGCAGGCAGGGTGAGGCCCTAGTCCTCTCCGGCATCCGGGGGAAATCACCTCTTCCCTTGTGGACCTGAAAAGGCTCGTTCACACCCTTGTTTTGACCCAAGAAGTTCCCCGCCCTACCCTTCCCTACTCGAGAGGAACCCCAATGGTCCCGCCCTGACTGAAGAGGAGCCTCGTTTTCCCCTGCTCAGCTCCAGATGAAGCCCTTTCCCTGCTCCCACGGGAAAGGGTTCCCGGCACTCCCCTCTCATCCCAAGAGGAGGCGCTCGCACCAGGAGAGTCGGGAGGATCCTCAGGGGTTGCCCACCATTCCCCAAGACCCCCAAATGCCTTGTCCACTCCAGATGCACCTGACTACCCTGCACTGCCTCGACTGTCAGCCGGAGGCTGGACCCCGACACACTGGCAAATGTGACAGCCCTGAGGTACCTCAAGGGCAAGCCACAGATCAATGTGACCACTCGACGGGAAGCCGGACACTGCTGCTGCAGCTGGGGAGGAAAGCGGCTGCGCACATCTCCAGGTGAGACAAGGCCTGATTCCCCTGTGGGGACTCCTCGGGCACCCCAAGACCTATGTCAGCACAGGCTAGGAAAACTCAGGCTTCTTCTCAGCACCAGACAAGGACTGTGGACATGGGGAGGAATTCCCAGAGGTACCTGGCAACTTTCATGGAGACTGGCCTCTCCTGAGGCCACAGGGGTGGGTCTCTGGGGTCCCCATCGTAACTTGAGAGGACCTCGCCTCAACTCGAGAAAAACCAGAAGCTTCTCCGCTGTAGGCGGGGTGAGGACTTTGTCCACTGCGGCGTCTCGGGGGAAATCACCACTTCCCTATTGGACCTCGAAAGGCTCCTTCACACCCTTGCTGTTTCCCAAGAAGTTCTCCCTTTCACCTATCCCACTAGAGCATAACCGGGAGGGTCCTGCTTGACTCAAGAGGAGCCCTGTTTTCCCTTGCTCAGCTCCAGATGAGGGGGTCCTTTCCCTGCTCCATCGTGAAAGGGATCCCAGAGCTCCCCTCGCATCCCAAGAGCAGGCACTCGAACAGGAGAGTGGGGAGGAGCCTCAGGGTTTGGCCACCATTCCCCAACACCCCCAAATGCCTCATCCACTCCAGATGAACCTGACTGCCTTGCACTGCCTTGACTGTCATCCTGAGGCTGGACCGCAGACACACTGACAGTGTGACAACCCTGTGTTGCCTCAAGGGAAAGCTACAGGTCCTTGTGTCTGATGGACAGAGAGCCAGACACTGCTGCTGCACCTGGGGATGAAAGCGGCCGTGCACATCTCCAGGCGAGACGAGGCCTGATTCCCCTGTGGGGGCTCCAGAGGAATCCCAAGACCTATTCAGCACAGGCGAGGCAAGCTCAGGCTTCGGCCTCAGCACCAGACGAGGACTGAAGACCCAGAGACGACTGGAGAGGAATCCCCAGCGATGCCTCGCAACTCACACGGAGACTGGCCTCTCCTGATGCCACAGGGGCGGGTCCCTGTGGTTTCCGTCGTAACTCGTAACTCGAGGAAAACCAGAAACTTCTCCCCTGCAGGCGGGGTGAGGCTCTTGTCCTCTGTGCCATCTCGGTGGAAATCCCCCCTTCCCTCTTGGACCTCGAAGGCTCCTTCACTTTCTTGCTGTGAAACAAGAAATTCCCCGCCTCACCCGTCCTCACTTGAGAGGAACCCCGAGGGTCCTGCCGTGACTCAAGAGGAGCCCCGTTTTCCCCTGCTCATCTTCAGATGAGTGGCCCTTTCCCTGCTCCTACGGGAAAGGGTTCCTGGCGCTCCCCTCGAATCCCAAGAGGAGGCACTACCCCCAGGAGTGTCAGGAGGATCCTCAGGGGTCGGCCAACATTCCCCAAGACCCCCAAATGCCTCGCCCACTCCAGATGCACCTGACTGCCCTGCACTGCCTCGACTGTCACCCCGAGGCTCGACTCTCGACACACTTGCAAGTCTGACAGCCCTGGAGTACCTCAAGGGCAAGCCACAGATCAATGTGTCTGCTGGACGGGGAGCCAGACACTTCTGCTGCAGCTGGGGAGGAAAGCGGCTGTGCACGTCTCCAGGCGAGACGAGGCCTGACTCCCCTGTGGGGGCTCCATGGGCACCCAAAGACCTATGTCAGCATGGGCAAGGCAAGCTCAGGTTCCTTCTTCAACACCAGACGAGGACTGAGGACACGGCGATGACTGGGGAGAAATCCCCAGAGGCGCCTGGCAACTCTCACTGAGACTCGCCTCTACTGAGGCCGCAAGCGAGCGTCCCTGGGGTCCCTCTCATAACTCGAGAGGATCCATCCGCAACTCGCAAAAACCAGAAGCTTCTCCCCTGCAGGTCGGTGAGGCCCTTGTCCACTGCGGTGTCTCAGAGGAAATCACCCCTTCCCTCTTGGACCTCAAAAGGCTTCTTCACACCCTTGCTGTGACCCAAGAGGTTCCCTGCCCCACCCATCCCCACTCGAGAGGAACCCCTAGGGTCTCGCCCCGCCTCAAGAGGAGCCCCGTTTTCTGCTGCTCAGCTCCAGATGAGGGGCCCTTTCCCTGCTCTGTCGGAAAGGGTTCACAGCGCTCCCGTCACATCCCAAGAGGTGGCACTCGTATCAAGAGAGTCAGGAGGATCCTCAGGAGTTGGGCCACCATTCCCTAAGACCCTCAAATGCCTCGTCCACTCCAGATGATCCTGATTGCCCTGCACTGCCTCGACTGTCACCCCGAGGCTCGACTCCCAACACACTGGCATGTGTGACAGCCCTGGGGTATCTCGAGGACAAGCCACAGATCCCTGTTGTATCCGCTCGACAGGGAGCCAGACACTGCTGCTGCAGCTGGGGAGGAAAGCGGCCATGCACATCTCCAGGTGAGACAAGGCCTGAAACCCCTGTGGGGCTCCAGGGGAACCTCAAGACCTATGTCAGCATGGGCAAGGCAAGTTCAGGCTCCGGCCTCAGCACCAGACGAGGACTGAGGACCTGGAGACAACTGGGGAAGAATCCCCAGAGGCGCCTCACAACTCACGGGAGACTGGCCTCTTCTGAGGCCACAGAGGTGGGTCCCTGGTGTTGTAGGGAACAAAGGATAAGGGAGGCTGGGTAGTCTCTTGCAAACAAGGCTCCTGGTCAGGGCTGAATATTCTTGCAAATGAGATCTTCAGCCAAGAATCTTTTGACCCTGTGGAAAAGAACATTTCTTGCATACAAGGATGTTTCTCTGATCCTTCAAAAAGGAACAGACCCAGGGTCAAAATGGCTTCTAAGTTGATAAGGAAGTTCCCCAAAACAAAGTCTTAGCTGCAGTAAATAAGTTAAGGTAACAGTTATCTTGCCCCGCCCCTGCATGCTGTATAGTCATTGAACCATAGTGTTTTGGCAACTTGCCCTGTAAATTGTTGTGAAAAAGATATAAAATAAGGCAGCTGCAAGAAGCAAGAGATAAGAAGAATAAAGCAAAAGATTCAAACCACTCAGCCGTGTTGGTGTTTCATTCCATCACTAGCATCTGGTACTCAACACAGGGCACGACGGAACGGAAAGGCTAAGCACTCTGGAGCGGAAAGCTGAAAGGGGGACTTTTGGGAAAAAGAAAAATAAACAGAAAAATAAGAAAAAAGAAAAACAAAAAACCATGGGGGAATTCCCTGTCTTTAAGGTCACAATATATGGAGCTGGTTAAGGGGCTCCTGCATTCTATAGGAGTTAAAACGTCTTCTAGCTGTTTGAGTGAGTTGTTCTGCCTTATAGAGAAGCATTGCTATTGGTTTACATATCAAACAGAAATACAGTTGAATTTAAAGGAATGGGAAAAGATACAAAAGGAGTTAAGAAGGCAGCATCAAAAAGGAAATGTGATTTCTTTAAATCTGTGAATTTTATCTAGTGCCATAACGCAGGCTTTTAAATTAATGATTGCTGATAGTGAGGCCACCTCATATCCTCTTAAGAAGGATGATGATCCCCTGTACGAGGATGTGTTTGTGGGAGAGAAGAAGGAAGGTGAATGTGAGGAGGGGGCTTCACCTGGATGATAGTACAGATTCATCCACCGAGACAGATGGAGAAGTGAGTTCGGGGGAGGATTCAGATTCTGTAGAGGCAATGACTGCTGCCTTTTGGAAGGTTTTGTTTTTTAGAAAACAAACTTCCAAGGCTATTAACCCTTCTGCACCACTTATGCATCTCTATTCCCGGTGGCTGCTGATAAAGCTGAAGTAGGGAGAGAAAATCGGCAGTTTACTTTCCCTGCTTCTATGCTCTATGATGATCATAATCTTTTGATACCTCCTGGAGGTTTTGTGGATCCACTTCGCCTCTTTCCTATTACACGTCAGCATGATGCACAGGCGGGAGTAGTTAATATTCAATACATGCCTTTGGAGTATAAATTTTTTAAGGATCTTAAAGCCACAGTTTCTCTATATGGTCCCCAATCTCCTTTTGTGTTATCAATGTTAGAGAATGTGGGAACTTCTAAATTAACTCTTCCCCTCGATTGGCAATCCATAGTTCAAGCTGTTTTAGAGGGATCTCAGTGGTTACAGCTTCGTAGCTGATGGGAAGAAGAAGCTAGGAAACAAGCAAGAATCAATGAGGGACAAAATCCACAAGGTGCCTTAGAAGATAAGTTAATGGGAGAAGGGCGGTATCAAGCCTTGAGGGAACAAGCCCAGTATGCAGATCAGGAATTACAACAGGTGTGCCAGGTTTTCTTAAGGGCATGGCATAGAGTGGTACCTACTGGACAGGCTCAACTGTCTTTTGTGAAAACTATGCAAGGTCCTAATGAGCGTTATACAGATTTTTTGGCCCATCTTCGGGTGGCTGTTGAACGAGCAGTAGGTTGAGATGAGATTGCAAACATTTTGCTTGATACATTGGCATATGAAAATGCTAACCCAGAATGTAAAAGGATTTGGGGACCTTTAAAAGGACAAGGGGCTTCTATGGCTGTGTTTATAAGAGCATGCTCTGGAGTCAGAGGAACTGAGCATCAAGCTTCTGTTTTTGCAGCAGCTATGGCAAAAGCTATGAAACCTAAGAGGAGATGAAACTGTTTTAATTGCGGGAAGCCAGGATATTTTTGAAAAGATTGAAAAAAAAAAAAAAAAACAACAACAAAAAACCAAAAAACAAAAAATTGAGCGATTGCCAGAAAAGCGACAGCCCCCAGGTCTCTGTAGGAGATGTGGCAAGGGAAAGCACTGAATAAATGAGTGTAAATATAAAACTGATCGGGAAGGGATTCCCTTATGTGCCTCTTTTTCAGGAAACTTCCCAGTGGGCCTGAGCTCCTGGGACCCGGGAACACTACCGGGAGCTCCTTGCCAGTCTCCTGCACAGGTCAATGCCAATCTAGACAGCCAATTTCCTCGAATGGTGCTCAAATGATGATTTCAAATTTGAAGGCTGCTACATTAGGTAGTCAGCTGCAGATCTTCCATTAGCTGAAAATGTTCTTTTATCCCCAGGAGGAGGTGTTTATAAACTACGGACTAATGTTTTTGGCCCATTGCCAAGAGGAATTTTGATTTGCTTTTGGGGAGAGGTAGTGCAGTATTTAAGAGGACTGACTGTATTCCCAGGAGTAATTGATTTTGACTATGTCGGCAAAATTTTAATTATGGTCTCTACATCACAAACTCTTTACTGGCAGGGGAACGGATTGCACAATTTCATTTGCTACCTTATCACCCATTTCCTTCATATTCAAATGAGAGAGTCGGTGGCTTGGGAAGTACAGGACAAAGTATATTTTGGGAAATGCTTATTAATGACTCTCGCCCTTCAAT